>CM060839.1:32095000-32137500 GCA_030762175.1 Metallyticus violacea | reverse complement strand
AAGCGCTAAATCAACCCGGCGTGAATGTGTGGGGCATAATATCGGCACGAGGTTTAATTGGCTGCACTTTATTGACGGAAATATTGATGGTAATAAGTATTTTGCTCTACTTCAAGAGGTTACACCAGAAGACATCATGCATTTGGAAAACCTTGACCAATTCTACTTCCAGCACGATGGAGCTCCTGCGTACAATTGTTCGGACCTACGTTGACAACGTTTTCAATAGAAGAGTGCTTGGACGTCATGCGACAATTGAATTCCCCCTGACGGATCTTACAATCTGAACAACATTCTCCTGTGTTTGCGTATGTGTCAAAGTGTTCCAGGTAGACTCCAACGATCCATTATTGCGACTGGAAACTGTTTGAACATAAATAGAAGTGAAATTTAGTTAAGTGTGTAGTTACTTTTGCGCCACCCTGTATACTCATTGGCAACATTACTATTGCATAAATGTTGATATTTTAAGACCAATATGAGTATAATTACTTCATTCTATATACTTTCTCTCTCTCCTCCTTCAAGCTCTTTATGACATTACATCAGTTAACCCTTCAGCGCCATACAGTCATATTTTAACTCCATTTCGCTTTAATTTAGAGTTATCAGCATTTAATTTCAATTCATTTATTAGCATACATCTCTTCTATTTTTCTTTGTGGATCATAGATTGCTTATCTCTAATAATATCCCTAGCCCACAATTACTGAAATTATAGCGGTATAGTTCATTAATATTCAGTATAAATTCCAGAATATGTTTATTTTTCGCTTATTTGTAATGTTTCTTAATATTCATTTAGGTGGCAGATATTGCTAAAATGAGGCAGATACATTTAACAACGTACTTGATAATTTAAATTTGTAATGTCTTTAATGAAAAACACTTTCTTTTATTGGGTGGCACGCTGACATTCCCTATCTATGATGATGTCACAGCTTACGCTCTGTAATTCACAACAATTATCTTTAAACCAACACACCACGAAAGGTAGACGTTTATCGCAGAGTTTCTGAAGATTTTCTTATGTATGGAGGCAACTTAAGACGTTTTTAATTTGAAATTATGCATTTAATTTTTATATCTCTGTTTTTGCTAAAGATGTGCAATTTACAACAGTTACGGACTAGTATTTTAAAATTCTATATAGGCAAACCTTTTAACACAGACATTTAATTAAAAGTGAACAACAATCAATAAAATCCCGGCTCCAAGATTTCTCTTTCTGTCACTTCATTTCTTTCCTACCATTCTGTTTCCTCTCTTAATCCTGCCCTCCTACTTTTAACTCGAATTTCTCCTCTTTTCATACTCTCTAAAGGCGTTAGTTAATTTACAAAGCCTCAACGCAAGCAGTGTCACCAACTCACATTTTTAGCAAACAACTTTGGTTTACTATGTGGAGGGAAAGTTTAATTGAAATAGTTCTTTAATACGCGGAATTTTGTGCAGTAACAAATCGAGGGAAACTTCAGAGGCAAAATTGGAGAGTGCGTAATTAGGCAAAGGAAAACTGAGCATTAATAAATGTCTAGTTATAAAGAAGTATATTTAATTGTATAGGATAACAAACAGCAGGCAAACCCCTGGATTTTGTAAGGATTTTTTTTTATTTTAGGATTTTCTTATCAATAAAACGTTATGTATCGTTCATAAGCTATAACTTGTTTTATTTGTAGAAATAGTAGATGCCTTTTAGACAGCATACAAATAATAAAAAGGTTTTTTGACTTTCTAACTATCTTCAAATTTGTGGGATATAGAGACTCGGGCGTTCATGGTTCTATGCTTGGAGGAGGACGCGGTAGCTGAATTAGCGCTTCGCCAAGGAAGGCCGAAAATCCGTGGTTCAAATGCTGGAATTATTAAATTCGGATTAATGCTCTACACACGCTAGTGTTGATTGTTGATTCGTTTTATTTAAGGACGTTCTTTAACATCTCAGGACATCGGCATCCCATTCAATTCAAGACGTGAAACGGCCGACAAATTTTGCTCAGAGGCCTCTTCTTTCAGGTTTGAGATTCTTTATATGCCGTAAATGTACGACACGGGACCCATGGCTGTATTTCCTTTCCGAAGGGAGTCATACTTAGGATTTTTATGCCCAAAAAGTTCATCGATCCTGGCCGGGTTTGAACCGGCGATCTTAGTTTTAGAAGGCAAGTATGGTTACCACTACACCACCAGGACCGACCCACACGCTAGTAAGAAATAACTATTTCTATTCAGACTGCACTACTAGCATAATACACATGGTCAGATATGACATTCCTGTTTATTGTTTATAAAAACTATTTACTTTTACATGCCATCGTGTTGAATGTTTTACACGAAGCAGAATTTATAATTCTATGTACAGTACTATTTTTTTTATAAAAAGACTAACATTTTAATTTTAAATATTTAATTTTTTATAATTGAGTAAATTAATCTATAGTTCTTGGCTGTATTATTCGGTCCCTAATATTTTGAATTTCATTTATTATATTTATTCAATTGATCATCTATTATATTTATTCCTCATTGTGTCTATAATAATAAATTTGTTATGGTATTTCACTCTTGTAAGAGTCCACACTGTTGCTAAACAAACATTCGTTACTGCAATACTAACAATTAGAAGGGACCTATATCAGGCCTCTGCTACTGAAGTTTAATTTTCAGTTCATTTAAGAATTTATGAGCTTAGTATTCTATATTTAGTATTCTGTGTTATTTGTGTGAAAACTGTTAACTGTTTGAAAATCATGTGATTTGACACTTCGAAAAAGATTGCAGAGGTAAAAGCACAGCTTAACACTAATGCGTTTTCAAATCGCGAGATACCGCCACGGGCGAGACGCGAACTCGTAAGCGGGAGGTCTGGGGTTCGATTCACACCAGAACCGTTCTCCCTGACTGAGGTTTTTTCTGGGTTTTCCTCAGTCCTCATAAATGGCAAATGCCAGGGTGATACCCTAAACTTAGGCCTGGAACGTTTCCTTACTTAAAAACCCTTTCCCAATTTATCATTTCATCTCATGTATCATCAGCGTCCATCGCCTGTGATGCCTCAGTAGTAAAAACCGGCGTTAAACGTAATTAAAAAAAAAAAAAAAAAGCACTGACCATATGCCAAGGCGAATAGTTGCCAAAGATGGTTTAATTAAATTCTATTTGTATCTCCATAAGTGTGTATATTGTATTTTAAAATTTTTTAAAACATTTAAAAGTTTATTACCTCATTGTATGCTAGTAAAATAAAATAAATGCTATTTTTTCTCAAAATCTCATATAATACAGTTATTTATATAGAAATAACACATTTCTATCTTTATTTATTTCAAAAAGACTGATGTGTAGCTATAAGTTGTTATATCTCAAATGTAGAGTATCATTGAAAGATTATTAACGTCTATAGAAAATGTTGAAAATTTCCTCCCTCGTGCATAAGTAATTACAAAACACGTCGTTCATTGTGCAACATCACATGCATTTGTGCGGAACTCTCAGAACTCACTCTATTGGGTCGTCCAAATCCATATGTCATTCCTGAAGCATCTATGCACTCAGTTAAAGCTGGGGTTTGGTGCAGAATATCCTTACAGAGAATAGTGGGACCATTTTTTATACTAGACTGTGAACACTGCAGAGTACCGCCGGATTTTCATGGGGTTTGTTGAGCAACTGAAGTATGTAGAGCTAGGGCATGGCATGTATATTTTCAACAAGATGGCGCTACATGCCATACATCAAACCAATACATGGCGCTAATGAAATTTTCTTTAACGAATGGATAATCTTCAAGAACCCGTGACCACCGAGATCTCCTAATCTGACAACACCGGACTGCTTCCTATGACTTTACTTAAAAGACAGAGTTTACAGCACATGACACCAGACATTGGATGATCTGAAGTACAACATTGCACAGGAGATTAATAGTATTGACAACACGTTCCTCCAACGAGCGGCCAGTAACATGGACCGACCTGTTGAGGGAGGACATTTTCAACATTTTCTATAGAGTTAATAATATCCCAAATATACCTTATATTTCGAGTATGAAAAGTTTTGAAATAAATTTAAGAAATGAGTTACTCTGTATTTAAAAGGTAAGGTGCTTCTAATAACAGGGTTATCTTAAATGCATGATGAAAATAAAAATAAAAAATTTAAAAAACACCAAATATTTCGAATATTTTGACAACATTTTGCATATGGAATCGAAATCACTGCATGGATAAGCAACATAAGGAATGTGAATAGGGCAGAAACAGTAGAAGAGCTGTGTTGCTATTGTTTTTAAACAACTGCCGAGCGACAACAAAACAACGTGCAACTGAGTTAATGATTACGATAGTTCTGCTTTAAGAACAAAAGCAATATGTTACGTGAGCAAAGGAATGATTGAACCCAGTAAACTGGATAAGCTGATATTTTGGAGGCTGTTAACAGGAATTCGCATTAAACAAGGACAAGTACCTCTCGAGGAGAGAGAATCGATACGCGACGAAGAAGGATGAGCAAGCAAGAAATTGGCTATAGAGCAAATGAAAGCGGTTTCCGTCCCAGTACAATTAGAAAACGGACATGAAAAATGCTAATCACTGGGGATGGGTAGTGGCGAGATGGGAGGGAGGGAAGGAAGGAGAGGAATCTGAATGCGACGCACGACCCAGTTCGGGATGCTGCAGATACTGCCGACGGACTCTGCGGTACACGCACAAAAAAAGCAACAACGAAACAATCCTTGCGAAAAATGCTAGAGTGCCAGGGGAGAAGGGGTAGAGTTGCTTTAAATTAAGCTTTATCCTTATCTACTCTGCCACACTTCCTGAGGACTTCCTTTAATTCGTATGCTGACAAGCATTTCTAAAACATTAGCTCTTATTTAGTTATTTTCGGGCACGGGAATGTCAAAAATAGAAAAAATGGCGCTTTGGACGTGTTTTCATGTTGAACCTAAAGGAAATAGGACATGATGTTTAAAGCGCGCAGACACTCAAGCAATAAAACAAAATTTCATCCCTTAAAATAATACTCTATACACGAGTTTAACTTACTAATTAATGCACAACATGACGAAAGCGTTTTTGAAAACTATTTTTTAAAGGATACTGCAATTACTGTAAAATATCAGTATAGCTAAACAAGAAATATTCTACATTTTCTAGGCACCGGATCAAATTATTTTCCCAACGCAGGAGTGGGAATCATCTGTCGGCATGCGCGGTGTCAACGCCCGTAACGCAAGCAGCAGAGCTCGGTGAACCATTATTAACATAAACTACAGAGCGATCCAATAATCTATGAACCCACTCCAGTGTTTTTCCACTAAGCGCATGCCCACACGTTTCCCCTGTTGATTGGAACAAGATTACGCTAGCTTGTGGCTGTGAGTGTAGATCTGATAGTCTTTGAGTTAAGATGTTATGAATGGTGTGTTTAGTTCGTATTTAATAATGAAGTACAAGAATGCACATAATATGTAGTAAATTTAAAATAACCGTTATTGGAACGCCAAGAAACCTGATAAAGTTCACGAAGTGTCCTCCATGATGAAAAAATTGGTGTATGGTGCGTCATGAACAGAGCACCGGAGTTCAGGGACTTATTTTCGTTAAATAATGCAGGCAAAAAGGCACTTAAAATACAGAAAATAGGCAGCAATATAGTTGAAATAGGTATTTATGAATAGTAGTATCGCTCATTATTAATAAAAATAAACATTTAAGATGCTTAAATTTTTCTTTTACACATAATTAAAGCACTTAAATTTACTTTTCTTGGTTACAAGCAACATGAAGATGTTTTTCAAGGTATCAACTGTCATAGTCAGCCGCTTATCAGAGAGAACATTTTTCATCATGGAAACAGAATGTTATACTTTCAATGAAGTAATGGGAGATATTTAAAGCAAGTCATTTTGGAAGGACTCATGCCAATTACAAACATTCACCTTTCAGGACATCATGAAAATGTTGAATAGTTTTGATAGTCCTGGTGAATGAGCAAAAGATGCGCAGTGGTTTCTGATCGAGTTCATTTTCTGTTTATGCGTTTATAGGGGAATCAGGTATGTATCTCTCTCACTTCGGTATTGAATACATTGTAGAGACGGTCTATTCATATATGTACACTCTCATCTTTCTCGCTTGCAAATATTTATTACATTTATGCAGCTGAAAAGTTACCCCCACCACAAATTTCCTAACCTTTTCTCGCACAGGTCGATACAAGATCATTCGCCAGGACTATTCAAAGCTACAGCATCTCTCTTATCCTATTTCGTGGTATTCGTATTGATCGAGGTAATCGTGCGTTCCTTTCATTAATGAAGGTTTTGCTGTTTAAAGAGCTTAAGCGAATTGTTTGGAAAGAAGAAAACTTATAACAAGATTATCAATAGATAATTTGTGAAGCAAACATGCTATTTAATTATATATATATATTTTTTTCATTTCGATATATTGAAATTCTTGATGTGCTTTTTAAAATGCCTAAATAATGACAGAAAATCCACAATGACCCACAGCAGGCAAAAAAGGCAAAGTAAAAACTGGCCCTATCGACCCCAAATGTACGGAAACACATTCATTTCTACATGCCTCTTAAATATATTCATCCAAATAAGAAGGGCTTTTTGCTAACTTTCGGGCTCTGCTCATGAGCAGAGAAAAAATTTCACGGTGAATATGTTTGAGGTGACAGTTGATACCTCCATATATGTGAATACATTCTTACCCCACAGGGAGCATCAATTCGCATTTTTTCAGCAAGACTGTGCCACAGATCATACAGCAAATATTTTGATGAGAGGAATTGAAAGAATATTTTAATAGCAAGATCCTCCCCACATAACCCCTTGCAACTTTTAACTATGGGGAAATTTTAAAAATACCGTGTACAGGATAAATCCACATACCTTGAGAGAACTGAAACAAAATATCCGGAAGGAAATAGCCAGCATTTACTTAATACAAACTACAGCGAGTGATGAATGTTTTTGTGTTAAAAGGGTGCAAAATATGTTTGGATATGACATTAACCAGTTTTAGCACCTCTTTTCACAAATTTAGTAAATAAAATATTTAAAATAATTGTGTTGTGTCAGCACCACTCTACTATATGCGAAGGCGGTGACACTTCTGCAGGAAAAATCTGCAATTTGGTTCATAGTGCATTAGAACGACATGGGTGGCCGAGGTTGTTAAGGCATGGACTCTGGGGTTCGATTCCTGTCAGGATAGTTTTTTGCAATTTTTTCTCAATCTTCATAAATGACAAATGTCAGGGAGGTACCAAAGTTTAGGCCTGGAACGCTTCTCCTCCTTGAAAAAAAATTCTTTTCCAGTTTATCCTTTTATCTCATGGATCATCAGTGTCTACCGTGCGCGGTGCCCCATCAGTAAAAACGGGCGTTAAACACTATTAAAATATACCAGTTTTTGGTTTTATTTTTAAATACAAGTACAAATAACACAGATGCCTTGTTTCCTGGTGCGAACTTTCTGATGTCTGTTTAAGTAATCACTCATTTCTGCCTCCTGTTCCCTATGAGAAACGAGGTGATGTTTTCTGGAGTTAGAGTCTAGTGTCTATTCTTGTAAGATATTGTATACCTCACTCTATCAGGCTATTATAGCAGCACCTGAAATGTGGGCAAAGGAAATACCAACTTCCAATTGGAGTCTTTCAACGTTCACGTTTCATAGATAATTCTCTCACTCAGTAATTTTGAACAATTTATACTATAACAGAGATAAATTCTCAGTTGTATTTTTTTTTTAAAATGTTAGAATGAAATAAATTTTCGGATAGTGCATCTGGGGCTTTTTTTCTATTGACAGTTCTTTATAATATGCAGTACACCACCCTCACACTGATTTTTTTAATAGTGTTTAACGCCCGTTTTTACTACTGAGGTTCAAACCGATGCCTGAACATGATTCAATATTGAAAGTGTGCCAGAGAGAAAACCCCCAGGATATGCCCGGCGAAAATAAAAAAACAGGACAATTACAAATTATATTTGATTTATTCCACAATAAACAAATTTTTGTAAACATGTCTCAAATTTAGCTCGCTCCCAATCATGCACTCAAGAACATAACTTTGAAAATTGAATACGGCTTCAAACACTGGAATGTCCTCTAAAATTTTAAAACATCAATTTTATCTGCTTAAACACTGTACAAAAAATCTCCATTCAAACATTTTTACAGAGAATTAGACCGAAGGCAGTTTACAAATTTAGAATAAGTTCCTAAATGTGTTTATGCCAATAAAAACGGAGCCTCTCTATCAGTAGAGAGGTTTACGTCATATTAGTTCTGCAACGTGTCTTACCTGTCCGAACCACGCGGCAGTTAATGAAGGCTTCCAGCGTGGACACAAGCATTGTTGATTTGATTTATATATGGACTCTCTGTAACATCTCAAGTCATCAGCGTCCCATTCAATTTAGGTCGTCAAACGCCCGACAAATTTTGCCAGAGGCCTCTATTTTAGGCTTGAGGTTCTACGACAAGGGACCCACGGCTTTACTTCCCTTCCAAGGAAGCTATAGTTTACTCTTTTTACTCCCGGAAAAAATCCATTGACTCTGGCCGGGATTGAACCCGCGATCTAGGTCCACGAGGTAATTATTACTGTTGCCTTAGACCATCAGGACCGACAAGGATACGAGGATGAGGATGGGAAAGGGGAGAGGGTATTGAGTAAACGGTAAATGGAAGTGCAAGGACGAACATCTACGTAAGTATGTGTCATATATAAATATAATTTAATTTATATAATATGAACTCAATTTCTGTGAATTATGTATTTTAAGCAAATTGTGTATGTTCAAAATTTACAATTTCAATTTCAATTTCTTTGACAATTCTAAACTCTTTGGTTATCAAGTCTATATATCAGCAAATAGAATGAGAAATGTGAAGAAAAAAAAATAAGATAGAATATACACAGGACATTGCAACTAATATAAGCGGTATTTACAACAATATTTACAAGTTATTTATCTCGTAATTATCGACATCAACTGTTATGTTTTTCCTTTCTATGTAAAACATTTCTTCACTGTGCAGGGGTGTATGATAATCAGCAACAAAGAAAACCAGATTTTCGGCAGGCGTTTCGCCAGTAACTCCCTTGTGAGTACAACTGTTGGCAGAAAGAAAGCAAGCAGGGGCCCACGGGCCGTGTTCGGGATTTTAATAACTCCATACTGAAGTCAGCGGAAGGGAGTGAAAAAGTTTTTCCCACTTTAATTTCGAGCTACTAAGTTCGTATTCCCTAGCTGTGTGGAAACAAATGAAATTCGTCTTGTATGCGTCACTTGCTTCGGCATATAGAAACAATATTTTGTTTTTTAACAGTAAAGGGCTGTGTAAAGAAAATAATTCATGACTTATCCTTTAATTTTATTGGAAGAATCAGAGTTAAAATACTTTTGTCTTCAATAAGAGAGTGTCTTTTTGTGTACGGTGAAATCACTTTTAATTGCGAATTATAGATATATTTTCTCACAATTTATCAAACTATTAACTTATCTATATTAGAAAGTTTATTGCTCAGTACCAAGAAATAATGTTGGAGAAGTAGTAAATGAAACTAATATATAATAATTACAGTTATCAATTAAATGTATGGCACTATAAAGCATAATATAATCAAATATAAGATACTTTTCATAAAGGACAGCAATAAGGTGCCTTATATTCACCTATATTATTTAACATATACCTAGCTATATATTGAACAAGTTTTGAAAAAATGAAAAGAAAGCTCAGAAAATGGAAGTGGAAGTTAATAATATATTATTTAATTACAACTTGTGTGTGCCAAACTAGTATTTACCCAAGACCCTTTTGATTTCGAATTTATGGTTAAAATAAAAATATACATTATGAGGACTTAACAATGGAAGAAAACTGATTATATAGATCTTTATTAGCAAAACTAAAGCTTGCATCAACATTTCAGGAAATTGCAGCGTTTAAACAAACAAATCAAGGTAAATGCAAATTTGTTTGAATTGATGTGAACAGGCAGGTACATATACTTTTATAAGTTATTCATTTATAATAACCGTTGCATGCATTATTGATATCCATGGTTGAGATAGATAATTTTTAATTTATTGTACTAGAAGTTAAGCAATTTGTTTATGTTTCTAGAAGTTTTAACATTTTATTTAGCAAGTATACTTTTATGCATAATGCATATCGCACATAAGAAAAGAAGTAAGGTCATAACCCTCTGTGAATGACTCAGAGACAGTTAGCAACTGAATGTAATGTAAGTTGAGTGCTGCTAATAATATAATTAGAAGGAAAAATGAGATTGGATCAATTTCACCTCTAAGAAAAGAACAATCTAATCGAAAACGAAAAACGCCCACAAAAGATAATGTTTTGGGGCTATATTGTATTTACAGACACTAAAATTTTTATTACATTTACGGAATGATAAACAGTGACGAATACATAATACTTTTAGAGAAAAGGACCTGCCCAGGACTGAAGAGATACAGAGAAACTGAACATTGAAAGGGTGATTTTCCAGCAAGACCTTGCCCCATGTCATGCATCGAAGAATGGTTAACACTTCATGGCGAAAAATAATTTTCAATTTTTGGGCTGGCCTGGAAATTTACTGGATCTCAACCCTACAGAGAACATTTCAGTGATTGTCAAGAAACGGGTGAGGAAAATGAACTGAACCACCACAGAAAAGATGATTTATCCTGTGATAAAAGTGTAGTTTTCATGACCCAGAAATAACTGAAATATATAAGGAATTCATCGTCTGTATGCCCAAACCACTGAAAATGGTAAATAAGACCAAGGGTAGGCACATTAAATACTAAAAACCCTGTTTACTAAAAAAATAATATTGAAATTTTGTGAAATAATTGAAAAAATGGAATAATATCTTTGTTCACATTAATTTGTACAAAGGTATATTTAAGGAACAATTATTAAGGAATTGTTGAAGAAGAGACAAAAACAGAGCTTAAAAAAGCAGGAAAATTATATCATGTGTAATTTCACTACAATGGGATAAGAGTTTGTGCATAAAAATTTAAATGTACAGGTGTTAGTAGCCGAGACGTAAAATACGATGTGAGCGTACCAGGTTTATAACTAAAGTCTGATAATTATAAACCATTTAATTTATATTGAATATCAGCACTGGAGCGAAACCTTGCCGGGAAATTCAGTAAACCTCTGCCGAGGGAGGGGACTGATAAAATTGATTTATTGCATTGTCGCTCATCAAACTTTAAACTATAGTTCGTGCAGTTGCATTAGATTATTTCTAAGCTCATATATTTAATCGAATTTTAAATATGATTCACTTTTATTATAAACCTAACTTAATTTCTACATAAAGGTTATTTGTTTAAATGAAGGAAAATAATTATTATACATCTGTAATATAAAGCTTTTCAGTGGCAGTCTCACGGTCTGTGCGTATCTAAACGTTTCCTTCAATAATTACTTGGTTATGTCCCAATTTATGTATTTGAGACTTGTTCGTTTATCATTAACCATGGAAAATAGTTTACTTTAAAATAAAACATTTGATGACCATGGATATGTGTTATAAATTGTCGTGACTGAAGGTGTAAGAAACCAGCAAACTATAAACAAACAAGTGTGTCGCACTATGGTTGCGTATACGAGGGTAGGTACATAAGTTTCCGGCCAAACCACTTTCTAGGTATGATAAAGACAAAATCTATGTTTCACTTTTCAATATAGTTACCCTTTATTGCAATACACTTCTCATATCTTTGAATTAACATTTCAACTCTCCTCCCCCATAATAATCAGAAATCTTGTCTTTAAAGGGGCATAAACAGCATCCATCACTTCTTCGCCGCACTTAAATCTCTTTCCTCGAAGATGCTTCTTGAGTTTTGAGAAGAGTAAATAGTCACCGGGAGCTAGATATGGTCGATCTCCTTGAAGCCACATTTCTTCACAGCTTCCTTTGCAACAAGAGCTGTGTGCATAGGCACATTGTCACGAAGAAGGCGCACACCACCACTCAGATTTCCTCGCCTTTTCTCTCTGATGGAAGCACGTAGTCTGTGCACTAGGTCAGCACAGTACTCCCCATTTACTGTGGTGTTCCCCTCCTTGAAGTCAATGAAGAGTGTTCCTTCACATTTCCAAAAGAGTGTGGCCATGATCTTGTTGGTTAACTGAGTGACCTTGGCCTTGCTTCGCCAGGTTTACGCCACTCACTCCATTGATTCTCTTTTGAACAAGGGATCATAGTAGAGAACCAATAGTTTCATCTCCTGTAATAACATGGTTTGTAGAACCTCTCTCTCTCGCTGCTATGCAGAGGTCCAAAATGCCTGACAACAGATGACTCGTTGCTGCTTTTGGGAAATCTAGGTACCCAAATTGCACTAACCTTATTCATGTTTAAACGTTCATGAATAATTCGAAGAACTGTTGTTTTAGAAAGATGTAATCTTGCTACTATTTCTGTAACTTTGATCCGCCGGTCTGCCATAATTTCTCGTTCCACAAGAGCGAGCGATGTTTTCAGGGGTGAGCACCTCCAAGGGCCGATCTGCACGCTGTTCTTCTTCAATGCTTTCTCGACCCATTCGAAAAATTTTGGCCGATTATTTTAAGATAGAATATGAGGGGGATGCTTCCTCATATCCAATCATTGTTTAATTTTGTTTGGAGTAAGTCGTTCTTTTGTGAAGAACTTAATAACAGCTCGAAACTTCATTTTAAACATGTCACAATCTTCTACACATAAGAGGATAAATTCATAATTTTCCGGCCTCGCCGATAAGGATTACAAAACCCTTATCTGATGCCATACTTTATGTTAAGTAAATATTTGCAGCTGTAACTTCCGCTCCGCTTTGTTCATTTGTTCAGATATAGTTGCATAAAAAGATTGTACTATTACTTTTTATATGAGACTACAAGTTTAAGATCTACGTTTAAATGTGTGAAGTATATTTTAATAATATTTATTCTGGTTAAGCGTATTATTATAATAGCTCATTTTTACATAGAAATGAACTTCAAACTTGGTCATAGATAGTGCTCTGCAAATTGGTGTTGGCATTATGGATTATAACTTGATTTCCGCACAGGATGACAATTTGAAAATCATTTGCCATGGCAAAGGGACAGTTTGGTCGCATGGACGATAATTGAATGTTCATCAAACAGGATAGGGTGAAGGTGAGAGAGTAATTCTCTGCACTTAGAATTAATCAAAAACTATATTTGATCAATTTCACTATAAGCTTAGAAGTAACAGTTTATGAGATTAGGACACTAATATATTTTTTTTGTAATTTTGGTGACTGTCAACAAAGTGTTTAAGAGAAGCTAAATGGTAAAGTATGCCCTAGCATGCCCTAAGTTATATCACATTGCATTAAAATTTGGGCTCTATATCATTAATACGTGGACAAATAATTAATAAGTAAAATCGCATTTACAGGTCTGTCAAATATTTGGAATTGTCAGTAATTATTACTAATATTCCCCCACTAATACTGCAATACAGTCAAATGGGAAATTATCACTGAAAAACAAAGACATTAAATATACACATATTAAAAATTAAAATTTATATCTTTCCGAAAGAAAAATAAAAAATGTCTACCCTGCTTTCTTCTAAGCCTGCCAACTGATAACTTTGCTTGTCACTTTCGTTTAGTACAGAGTGGGTGTTATAAACCACATGGTGGAGCACAAAGGGCGGCATTATTGTTTATACGGTATTAGATGTATAAGCGCTGTAATGAGAGTATATTAATTATAGGTGAATGCTTTTCTATAAGAAGCTTACCAGTTTTCAGATTTCATCCGTTGGTCCTTTGCACTTTTTCGCATCCAAATCCAACAGCTGGTATATCAAGAAACTCAGCGCTGGCAATAATTGAAAAGTTCACTTTAAATTTTACTTTATATCTATTATTACAAATAAAGTATAAAATATAGGAAAGAAAAAATATTTCCAGTCAAAGAAGTAGAAAAAATTATGGTTGACATTCGAACATCTACAAACCATAAAGAATACTAAATTTTTTTCACAAGCACTCCAGTTCCTTTTGAATCTATAGACTAATAATGGGCGAACATTACATGTATCGACCACTCCCAAGGTCGATAGACGCATACTCGCTTTGTATCCGCCCCAATTTCTCAATGGGAACCAGAATGAGTGATAGGTGATACAGTTTACTGTATTTCCCTAGAATAGAGGGGGGGGGGGAATCTACAAGAAAATTGCAGAGTAACTTAAAATAAATATCAAGGAACGAAATTACTGAAGGAGAGTTATTGCGTTTAAATGTAAATTTCATTAAACTTTGACATAAATGTGTGACTGTGCAAACAATTCTTATATCACAGTTAGTAGTCATCATGAAATATTGTGTGCGTACTATTATTGAAGTAGATGCGAGTAACGTGTCTATTGAGCAGCCTTCGATTGCGTGGCCTTGGCCTTGCGCACCTTTTATTCAGCTGCGGACGCAGGCGAAAAATAACTCTCGTTTTCATTACGTTGTATCCATTGATAGGTAGTAATCTACTAAATTAATTTAAGTTTGATATAGTGTAAGAGAAAATTTTAATGAAATTAAACG
Organism: Metallyticus violacea; assembly: GCA_030762175.1. Classification (NCBI taxonomy): domain Eukaryota; kingdom Metazoa; phylum Arthropoda; class Insecta; order Mantodea; family Metallyticidae; genus Metallyticus; species Metallyticus violacea. The sequence continues at coordinate 32,122,862 of CM060839.1, read as the reverse complement.
TCAGTTCAATTTGGGCTTGTGTAACTAATTGGTTTGTGTGATATTTATCAAACTAATATTAAAAATAAAATTATTATTTTTGAATGGTCTCGTATATCTTCTGTAACCATTATACGAGTAAATTACCAAGTAATTTTAGGTCTAAATGTGAAAACGTTACCAAGTCCCCTTTGCAAAAAAGTGCTGGGATTGGATGCCGTGAAGCGTTAAGGAGGGTGGAGTCGGCCATGATTCACTAAGGTCATTCATTATTCCTCATTCAATATTATGGAGAAGGGACCGCGGGGGCCCCAGGGATCTGAGACGGAACTTTCTAGAAAGAGGAATTGGTGAACTTGATTTGTGCGAATTTACCACCCTCAGAATGTGTCACCTGGGCTCGGAGTGGGGTTGGCGAAGTGCCCTAAGTATTCTCTCCTGCTGTATGAGGTTTTAATTATTGATTTGGATGCTTCTGTTTGGTAGTGGAGTGTTGATTCCCACTCCGAAGCACTCAGTTCTGACGTATGAGGGGTCGTAAAGCAACAAGGGATGTCGTTAACCTCACGGCAAGAGATTGCATTTAGGATCTCACCCTAAATTACCTGCATATTTTCATTCGGCAGAGCGACGGGTTCCACTCCATTAAGGTGAAAGGTTGTGCAACTACGGAGGAGAGAAAGGGCATAGGATACTTGGATTATTTATGACTTACTGGTTTAGCTGTATCTGCTATGGAGTTTCTGATGAACCGTCACAAAAACAGAGTAAAATTAAAGTAATTATACAGGGTGTTTTAATGTAACAGGCCCCTTCAGCCCTGTGTATAACATAAATGTAATAGTAACTATTTGTTTAGGACAATAATGATTTATTGTTAATCGATTACCAACACCTCAATTTAAAAGAACTATATTAAAAAGCACATTTTTACATGAGGGTCAATCAAACATAAATAACTTTTTTTGTCATTTAATGAAATCAAATTAAACAAAGATGGGATTGATCGCATTTTCTACATCATTTCACGAATTACAAATACACTTGTCCCAAAGCCAAAGCTAAACTTGTAGGCAGACTGGGTTAGTAACTGCGTGTCTACCCATGCAAGGGCTTAATGGCAGTGAAGGAAGTTGGTGAGTTTGAGAAAGTGTTTTTTTGTTATGATTGAAAGGTGTTTAACGCCCGTTTTAACTGCTGAACTATCACAGGCTGATGACATGAAATTAAATGATATATTGGGAAGATTTTTTTTAATGAAGGAAGCATTCCAGCTGAAGGAAACTTCAGGCCTAAGTTTTTTTGGCATTTGCCATTATGAGGACGGGGGAAAACCTGGAAAAGACCTGCCAGGAAGGACAGTTCTGGCAGGGTTCGAACCCCAGACCTCGGGAGTGAAGTGCTAGATAGTGCTAGAAATCTCCTGTTGTGACGAGTGGATCTGACATTCTGGGAATTGCTGTATATGGACATCCTTATAACCTAATATTTGGTTGTCAGCATGTTCATAATGCTGATAGTTTAAATAGACTTTAAGTGCAACTTGAAACATATGGGATTTTATTCCAGTTGAGAGGATTTGTACTGTTGTCACCCAAGATGCCCACAGACCAGGCATGGCACCTTGAATCTAGGTTTTAGTCTATAATTACCTAGAAAACGGACGAGAGCAACCTCATGAAATATTAATTTGTTATAGAATTTCTTAGCCAGGCACCTAATTTCATCTACTGTAATGGAAGGAGAAGGCTTCTGCAGTAGTCTGATGGAAAGCAACACTGATGGCCCGAGGTGTTAAAGAGCGTCCGCAAATAAACCAAATGAGGAAAGCAGCTCTGTATTCTGTGCCATTTGTAGAAGGTGCTGCAATACCCCAGAGTTCACAGTGTACAACATAATGGGGATAATCAGAGGTTTAAAGATGCAGTTTTAAATGAACAGGCATCGCTTTTGAACTGAATACAGAGAGCAGTTGAGCAATTCTAGTGATGTGCCCTTTTATCCAGCTGAACTCCCAAATAAGAGAGGAAATTCTCCCATTGGGTCATTTGCTGCCTATGAGTGAGTGTGAAAAAATTGGCGGGTGTCAGTACATTGGAAACTTCTTAAACCCATTATCAAAGAAAGATTGAGTTAGGGCTTACGGCTATTTGAACCCGAATGCCTCCATAACTTCGCTGCAGTCAAATCGCCGATCTTCCAATGCTCTTTTAACGGTCGAAACATATGGAAATCGAAAAGGAATATGAATCCAATACATTAATTTTTTTCCTTGTCAAAGTAGCTGTAATCGGTTGTTAGTCTTTTTCTCTGATAAGCATGTCCAGCTGATAGGCGAATTTTTCCTTTGACAAGAGCTGATTCCTCCCTTTTTCTCCATTCAGTGCTCGCTTGCTTCAACTAAGGTGCATTCGTGTTTCATTGGAGGCTACGATTCGATGAAAAAAAAAAATCTTCTTGAGTCAAAAAGCCTCTGACACACTCCACATGCAGCCTTTGATTCTCTACGAGAACTTGAGGAACCCACCTTGCAATATCACCTTCTTGGTATTTCAAGTCATCTGAGAATCATCTCATTGAACACTTCCAAAAATTATTTAAACTTCAGAAGCCACTTCAAAAATTGTCAAACGTTAGGCACACTCATTTAGGTTCCGATGTTTGTTTCCGTTGCGCTCGTCCGAGATCGACATTAGTGACTTTAATTTACCGAAATTTCTCATCCTTGTGTGAAACTTTTGTGTCATTTATACACTTACGTCATAGACAGCGTCTTATTCCCAAACTGTGCAAACTTTCGGCCAGTTATACTCCTTCATGCGCTAGAAACTTATAATACTGTGTTGCGCAATCGACGAGTGAACCTCTTGCTCGGGCATGTTCCATTGAATTATTATTCTGTTTTGTCTGTTTCCATGTTCCTGGATTAAAAAACAAAATCATTTCTATACAAGACGTATTCATGAAGAATCCGATCTATTTCCAGATAAACCAATGACTGCAGAGCGGTAAAACATTAGGAAGTCGACTTTTGAGTCGTCGCATTTTCATTTCGTCCCAGAAGATGGAAAGCGACACTGTATTAAATTCTGACAATAATTTGCAGATTCCCTAAGAAAAACGGTTCAGCAGGATTTAGACGAGATGCAATGGGGTTTACACTGCGGTTTTTACCTGCTCAAAGATCGACGCATACTTGTGCCCGGAAAGTTATCAACATCAACAGGTTAGCCAAGGTCATTAAGGCACGGATTCATGAACTGAAGGTCTAGAGTTCGATTCCTACTATGACCATCCTCCTTTAACGAGATTTTTTTCTTCCTTTTTTTTAGGTTTTCCTAAATCCTCTCCAAACACAAGTATCGGGAAGGTACCGTAATTTTAGTCCGGGAACGCTTCCTTCCACAAATTCCCTTCCCAATTTATAATTTCTCCCAGTGTCCACCGTCTATGAAGCGTCAACAGTGAAAACAAGCATAAAACACTTTTAATAAATAGGAATGTAGGCTTAGTGCAGTAATTACGTCCTTTTATTTTGGATGCCCAGAGTTTGGTCATCTGAAGCTGAAATAAACAGACTATTTTCACTCGATCATATGGAGAATTAGGGCAAGTAGAGAAGAAATTTGTGCTCAAGCTATGCTTTTACAGGAGTAAAACAACTCAACCTTGAAGTCTCATATAATGAGAAATTCTAATGATGTGATGTGTGATTATGGCATGACACAAAAATCAAGGCTTTTTGACATTCGTTTTTTATAATGGTATTTAACGCCCGTTATTACTACTGAGGTTCCACAGGCGGTGGACACGGTGATACATGAAACGAAATGCTATATTGGGAAAGGATTTTTTTTTAAGAAAGGAGACGTTTCAGGCCTAAATTTAGGGTATATTCCAGTCATTTGCCATTTATGAGGACTGAGGAAAATCTGGAAAAAACCTCAGTCAAGAAGGACGGTCCTGGCGGCATTCGAACCCCAGACCTCCCGCTCACGAGTTCGCGCCTTAACGACCTCGGCCATTGTTTTGTGCTTTAAGTCTGATAAGTTTACGCGCGGCAACTCTATTCTCCTTTTTCCGATTGTGGCGGATGCACTTGTGCAGTACGCAGTTCAGGCGGCCCGCAACTCAAATAACCTTACTGTACTTTTGGTAACGATTCGTCAGGGAACTAAGGAAATTGAGAGTTGAGCCTTGCAGTCATGTAATATTTTTATCCTGCTTAATGTGAAAAAGTTTTAAGCGTATCTCGTAGAATTTCAGTTCATTGTCTGAAAATTAGTTTTATTCTCTTTCACAGTGGCACTGGCCAACCCTATACATTTTAAAATATTATCATTTCAGCTCTTTACTGCCGACAACTGTCAGTAAACTGCCAAATAATTCTAGAGCAGCAGGTGTAAAATGTTGATGCTTTTACATGGAAATGTTTTATGGTGCATGCGTGTTTCTAGAAGCCATGTGATTCGCTGAAAATAAATTACTCCATTAAACTTAGATTTACATGAAAATTGACACAGTCGGTGTTAGAAGCGGTGAATACATTACGTGAAGTAATTTTAATTATTGGTAGATTTGTAAACATTTAGCTCGGGGAATTAGGCGGCAGAGTAACCGAATGATACGGTTCTGTGTTCATTAAAAATAATAGCAATATCCATACTGTGTGACAGAGTTGATGCTGCTGTGCCCTGATGGCCGCTTTATTATGCATTGGGTGTGTATGATTTTATATGGTGCAGAGATATTGGCAGCACGCTCACCAAGCGCATGTCAGGAAATCCCTGGATAGCCATAAGCCATGAAACGATGATGTGATACAAGGTACGCAAGCTGCAACAAGAGTAATTGTATTAACAATAAAGCAGTATTCCTTGCACTCAAAGCTGATTTTGTTTCTCAAATATCTCCACTGAAACTTATATGTTAACGGAAAATATAGGGCTTTAATTTCGAAACTTGCTAGATAAAATAATCTTGATTAAAATATCAATCGAGATATGAAATATTATACAAAATTTGACTTTCTTTCGTTGACTATAAAATTGGACTATTGGACAAATTGAACAGAATAAGATATAAATCAATTGATTGTAGAATGTAAAACAGATTATTTTGGGCAAAATTATAAATATTAACATTAAAGTAATTCATTCTATTCAGAACTCCTGAATTCCTGTTTCTCTTATGAGTATACATAATTTTGATCACCTGTCTCAAAGTAGTCCCCGTTGGATGCAATGCACCTGTTCCGGCGTTTCTGTCAGTCTTCAAAGATATGCTGAGAACATTTTTTGACAGCTACTTCAGATTGTCTCCGTAGCCTTCACCATTTTTTCTGAAGATGGAAAATACTACTCACGAAGGCGTTTCTTCAATTTGGGGATAAGGAAAATGACACAATGGGCTAAATGTGGACTACAGGGAGGGTGGGGGACATACTTCATTGAGTTTTGTGATATATTCAGCTACGACGTTTGCAATTTATTTCTGTAGCATTACTCGTTACAGTTGTGTGTGTAGGTGCGACATGCTGGTAAACTATTCCTTGAATATCGATACATGAGATGACTATAACTTTCCGAACAGAATCAATCACCTATGCGTGCTTTGGTGTTGGTTATGATGCGGATTTTTCACATAGAGCTTTGCTGTTTACTCTCAGAGTCGAGATGATGAAAGAAATTCCCATATTTTCCTGTAACATCTTCAACTATGTAAACCTAAACGTCTTTTTTTCGGGAATTAGCGGTATCGGAACCCACCGTGTACAAACACTTCTCGTATGCAACTTTTCAATTACCAACGTTGGGTGGCACACAGTGAAATTTTCAGAATTTCTGAAAGTGGCTGTTGATCCGACGATCCTCCTTTCTCGCAATGACAACAGTGGTATTATTTTTTTCTTCTGTTAGAGCATGAACTAGAGCGTTGGGTCCGCCTTTGAAATTAATTACCTGCCCTCTTTAAACATTTAAAATCATTTTAGAGCTTGTTTTAGGGAAGAAAAGCTCTCCATAGACCTCATGTAACATTGCATGGACCTCAGCTGAATATTTGCTGAGACAAAAACAGAAATTCGGAGCACCAGAACAGAACATGTCTTCAACTTGCACACTTTTTACAGCGGAAACCGAAAATGACAAAAATGTAACTAGTATCATGTATACATTAAGCATTAAGCCAACAAATATTGTAAAGTTACATTTTTACACGAGAAATTATGCATGTAAAATTTTATGATCATTTTTATTTAAGAGGCCTCGTAGTAAATATGTCAAGAAATGTTAGTTTGTTTTTAGATTTTGCTTGCATATGTTGGCCCTCTATATTTTATTAGGTATCAACATTCAGGATGCTTATATTTTATTTCATCTCTCAGACGAAATATTATATGCACTATAGTATGAGAACACATATATTGCTGGTAGCCTTTTGTCAATTTTGTAACACTAAATCATTGCGCCTTTGATACTTTTTGTGACAACTTTCCATGCTGTCCTCAAAGATGTAGTAATGAATTCCATCTCACACTCCAAAGATAAATTTAGTAAGACAATAAAAATATTAACGCGTTAATTTCATATTCAAAGAAAATATTGCCATATATATATATATATATATATATATATATATATATTTTTTTTGCACTCCCTTGGTTTTCTCAGAAAGTGTTCCTTAATATTTTAGTACTATATTTCTCAATTTTCAAATAATTTGTCAAATTAATTATTGTATATTTTGATTAATATTAAATGACTCTGAAAATTGTATTGACTTTTTTGTCAATAATTTCGCATTAGATGCTGAAAACCTAAATAAAATAGGAAAAAAGTGCATCACATGGAATATTTTTAATGCAAAAAGTACGAAAAATTAATTTCCAAATATGTATATTAAAACTATTTTTACAAATTCTTATCTCTCAATGGGAGTTTAAAACCACCTCAACGTTAAAAAGTTATATGTACTTTTGGGAGCTGAGAGAGGAATGTGTAGATAACTCCAACTGTTCACTGTTAATATTCTGTTTTTGTTAACACAAAGAGATGGACCTTAAGTATTTGAATAGATGATGATACACATGCAGTACGTATTGTTTTTCTTGACAGATAAAGCCCTCTCCTCGTATACGTCGCTAGCTAACTCTCCAGCTCTCAGCAGTAAATATTGCATGGTGGAAAGTTTTTTAGTTTCTTTTAGCTTAAAAAATGCATTGCTGGAAAATGTGGAGCAAATTTCATCTGCGGGTACCCTCAAGTCCAAATAAAAATATGTTTAGGTTCAGAGTAATTTTTTTTAAAGTGAAATTCCAGCACAACATTATTCAACTTCTTCAAGCAACAGGCTTAAAATAGACTGGCGTGGTCAGCTGTAGCACCGAAGAATGTTAAAAGTAAGCAATGGACAGTATATGGTACCCCGAAACGCACCGCTGCTAACACAAAAAATCTTGGGAATTCATAGAAACGTGACGGTATTGTGTGCTCAGTTGGAGTAAGCAAAACACAACTAAACCAAAGAAAGCTTTTCACTGAATAACTTGCAGTGCATGTTACGTCACGCCTTCTTGTCGCTGCCGCGTGGCGAGAGATCAGTGGCGGTTCCTGGTGCCACATTATGGTGAGAATGTCTTTTTTTTTTTTTTTTTTTTTTGATAGTGGGCGAATTTTTCTAACTGTGATTATTATATAGTATATGATAAAATACTCTCACTGTATTTACCCCTCTATGTTTGCGGGGCTTAACACACCAATGCCCTGGTCAGTCGCCTGTTGATGAATATAAAATACACATGCACACTGAACGGTTCCTGAATGGAATGTCATTCCTACGCCAGGGCCCCTGGATGACAGTATAAACCCAGAAGACTTAGATATACACATTCAGATGGAATAAAGATGAACGATGAACTGGAACGTAAATCCGTGGCACAGAAAAGCTGCCCTCTCATTTGCCCTTAAGAAAACCATGGTTAGTTAGCCACAGAATTTGAACCAAGCACCTCTTAATTATCAGTCCCATGCGTTACCGTCTAGCATAACCAGTTTGGTACAATTATTTAACACAAGGGTTATAAAACTAACTAGTTTCAAGTTAAACATTACAAAAACTCTCCTTAAAATATAAGAACCAAATAAAAATATCCTGTAAATGTGAAATAATTCGAAAATGGAGTTTGAAGTAATGTACTTTAATGTTGTTAATATGCCCCAATTCCAAAAATGAGCTGTCAGTATTTACCTAACAGTTTACTTTTTGCTGCTCTTGTGCACTGTCTTACCCTTGCGTTCATGTCTCTAACATTTCATTCCGAAACTCTCAATTCTTTATCCACTTAAGCAATCCTTTGCACTAAATCTGTGTGTGTAAATCTCCATTATCACCAACACATTTTTTTTTTTTTTTGCTGGGAAAGTTACGGTCATCTTATGTGTTCATATTTAAGGAATGGTTTACCAACATGTCGTGTCTGCACACACGACTGTAACTGAGCAAAACTACAGATATGTTCTAAAACTCTGTAAAGGGCTACATCTCTATGTAACAAGCTGGATGTTGCATGACTAATATGGCTACAAATCGTAATTGTTGTTGCTGAATATTTCACAAAAAACCAAGTTAAGTGTGTCCCTCGCCTCCAGATTTAGCCTTATATGTCTTTTCCTTTTCCAAAAATTTGAAGAAACATCGGGGGAGACATTTTCCAACATCAGAAGCAGTGGTGAAGGCTGCGAAGGCGATTCTGAAGGACCTGTCCAAAAATAGTTTCCACCACATCTTTGAAGACTGGCGGAAATGCTGAGACAGATGCATTGCATCAAACGCGGACTACTTTGCGAAATATCAAAATTGGAGAATAGGTAAAGGCATGTTATCAAAAAAATTATGAAAATTTTTATTGAACATCTCTCGCAAGTAACTTTTAGGTATTCATTGAAATGTTTTATTTTAATTTTCTTATCATCATGAATTAATCAGAATGCACTGAAACGTTTATTCAGAAGGTATTTGGGGGTTTCATTGAAGGAAAAAAAAAAGCATCTAAATTAGTCTTAGCACTCCTCAAAATGCTACTCTTGACTTGCATTCTTTCTACTTTGCAAATAAGCCTGCAAAGTGCCATAGCTTCGTCATCTCTTTCAACGCTGGAAAGTCAGATGTCACAGTGGACAGACTTCGATGCTGCTCTTTTTTGCCAAAAGCACCTGCAGAAGATGTATCAAGAATATGCAGATATTTTTGTTGTGGATGTAACGTTATACTATTATGCATGTTTACTAACTGCCCATTAGGTCCTGGTGGTGTAGCGATTACCATACTTGTCTCCTTAACCCAAGATCGCGGGTTTGATTCCGGCCAGGACCGATGACTTTTTTTAGGGCGTAAAAATCCTAAGTATGGCTTCCTTCGGAAGGGAAGTAAAGCCGTGGGTCCCATTTCGTACATTTACGGCACGAAAAGCAACCTCAATCCTGAAAGAAGAGGCCTCTGAGCAAAATTTGTCGGTCGTTTCACGCCCTGAATTGAATGGGACGCTGATGACTTGAGATGTTATATAAATAAACGAAATAATCAATATCTCACTGCCCAATAAGTAAATTAGTTTTCGAATTCTGAATACGATCAGCTGAGCATGCTCCTTGAGCTGGTGCACGAAATATATTCGATGAAGTTTTTTCCTAGATATTTATAGTTTCCAAAATTCTTCCTAGTCTTTCAAACGGGTAAGGGATACAATGGGGATAATAAGTCAATTGGTAGTGCTGGAAAGTTAGGTAGAAGCCGCCACTGAGGTACACGACTCTACTTCTGCGTGGTCGGATCGGAAGCGAGTCTTCGGGGTGTTAATTGACCGCACAATGGGCGACAACTTTTGCATTTTGTGTGGCTGTATCTGCAACTTATTTCCACATTGAGCAACGTAGATAAAAGCAGCATAGTACTACTTCTACTACTTCAGTAGTAGACTGAAGTCATTTGAAAAACCAGTGAAATGAGCGGAGGAGAAAGGAGCAAGAAATAAATATAGGACGAAAGAGGAACAGGAGCAATTCGCAACTAAAGAGAAGGAAATATCTAAACTCATTTTTGGGATATTAAAGGAAACAACACTTCTGGGCATAATTATTTAACATTTTATTTAATAACATTTTAATGGGACACAGATAATTTTACGTATACATATAAGAGAAACTCAGCCAGTGGAGTTAATGAGTATATTAAAGATTATCATGAAAGCTTTCTATTAATCCCATTTGGGTTAAATGGACATGTACTGTGGAACTGACTCAACGCATCGCTGAATCAGAATCAGAACCAACAGACGTGTGACAAGATTAAAAAGTTAAACCAATCAAAAATACTAATATGAACTTATATATGTAATAAGAGAGTATAGTGCGATTTTATTCATGAATGAAACGTTTATCTCCCGAGTTTATTCGATCAGTGAATAAAATCTGTTTACTCCCGTGTTACATTGAACTTTTCCCACTACTAGCATGAAAGTAATATTTACTTACAATTACATTCGCCATCTTAAGTCAGAGCCGGCTGTTGTCGATGGCATTAATGTTGGTTGTTATGAATCTGCAGAATGATTCAAGATTTGCTTAATTTTTTGTAAATGTAGAGCATGTTGAATGAAAATGTTCAAAGAAAATTATGTATTTATACCGGAAGATGTTTTAAATGATGCTAAAGTTACTGTCCCTGCACTAGTTCCGAAGGAATAAAATTTGTTCAGTTAATGGTAAAAAAGGTAGGTGGGTAAAATGAGTTAAATGAGTTTAGAACAAATTCCGTTGACTAATCTTTCAGAAAAACTTAAAAAAAAAGTTTTACGAAATTTTAATTTGAAAATAATATTTAGTCTACTAATTTTCATTTTCATTTCATCTGTGAAAATATAAGTATAGCAAATGTTAGTAGAAGTGTTATTTTGGATTTTGTGTTAACTAATTATTGTTTATTTCGTGTCCTTGTTACCTCCCAAATTGCAATTATTCTTCTTCAATTCCCTTTAATTTAAAGTGTATTTGGAGGAATTTATTAAATATAAGTAATGAACTAAACCTTTTAATTCACTACTGTGAATAAACCCATCTTTCAAGTTGCTAAGGAGGATGGGTTAAAGACTAGTTTAGGTGCTAATAGTGAGGGATACTCAAGGTCAGTCAAATAGTAGTTAAGCCAAGCCATATTTATCGACTATGTTTACGCTTTGGGAAAACAACCCAATGACTTTTATAATTAGGCTTATTTCCTACGACCAACAAACACTTGAACTTGTATAAAAACTGGATGCAAAAACGCAAACGTCGCAGTTGAGAATCAGTTCTCTCTTAAATGTTTCCTGCGCGGTGTTCTGCCACTCACTCTTAACATTCAGTGCAATTCTTACCTGCACATCCACTAGCTACACATTCTAATTTCAGTTGTTTACGGACATAAGAAATAAAATTAAATGTTTAGCGAACCTAAAATTAGAAACTATAAGCTTTATTATTTACGAAGTTAAATTACTATTAACAATTTTAAAATTAAATGAAATATAAACATACAACTTGTATATGTTATTACTTGTTTAACTTAAGATTTTTACTTGTTATAAAGCTAAGGGAAGCTATAGCCGTTTCTCTGCATACTTTTCCTGTTTACGGAAGCTGAACCGAATCAGCCACCGTGACTCCCGGAGTGACATGTTCATTTTTGTAACTGGAGTAACAAGCTATACAATGTACATTTTAACAGGAATAGAGAGGGAATGCGTTATGGAAATAAATGAAGAAAAATGCAATGTATGCGAAGAATTTGAATGCTTAGAAATAAAAATGTTCTAGTACTGTACTAGTGGTCTTATGCCACTTTTATATTGAATTCACTAAAAGGGGTGGTCCAAGCAGGGGAAAACAGATTTCCTATTTTAAATTAAGTGCAAAATATGGCTTTTATATAGAAAATAAACACGCGTGTGTATAGTATGTTTTTCTTAAATGTGACAATGAATGTGCTGTATTAATCCCAAGAAACTTTCAAATAAAGCAAGTGGTGATAAATAAACGGAGTAAATAACATCATTTCCTTGAAAGAATTTATTGTAACACCCTGTACTTTTGCAAATAAGATATGGGCTCAGTCATTAACTTTTGTTGTACTCCATTAAACAAAAGCTGAGTAACACGGTGGCACTTGGTAAATCTGGATTCAAAGTAAGGCGAATTTGCTTTCGTTCACTGTGTTTCCAGTGAACGTCGTACGCCTCATACATTTCTTACCTGCACTCCGTTTATAATATATTTTATTTAAAATAAAAAAATGCCATAATAGCGCATCAAATACTCTCTCCTCGATTACGACTAGCTGGATCAAGCATTTTATTGCAGTAAACGAAAAGCTTTTGAAATAAAACTGCAATATACTCATAGAAGGAATCGACATATTCGTAAAAAAGGAAAATAAAAATAAGAAAAGAGATAAGGAGAGGTTGGAGCCCAAGACCTCTTTCACACTCCGTATAATATCGTACAGATAATTTCATTCAGAGAAAATGGTTTCTGATGATAGCATATAATGGAACTCTTCGCTGACTGGTCATAAACAGTTGGTAGTTTTCATATGTGAATAAAATGCTGTGATGAAGTGAACTTTGACACATTCAGAAAAAGTGTATTTCTTTATATTTGAATTTAGCAGCACGTAGCTTACACAACTCTTGCATAAAATCTACAATGAAAGCATAAAAAGCCAGTTCTCTTCATTGACCGATTTGTTTATTTGTTTATTTAAGGACGCTCTTTAACATCTTAGGTCATACCGCCGCGGGTGGCCGAGATCGTTAAGTCTCGGACTCGTGAGCGGGAGGTCTGGGTTCGAATACCACCAGGACCGTCCTTCCTGACTGAAGTTTTTTCCAGGTTTTCCTCATTCCTCATAAATGGCAAATTCCGGGAGGTACCCTAAAACTTAGGCCTGCAACGATTCCTTCCTTAAAAATAAATCCTTTCCCAATATATCATTTCATGTCGTGTATCATCAGTGTCCATCGCCTGTGGTGCCTCAGTAGCAAAAACGGGCGTTAACTCGTTACTCATTCATTCACTCATCTTACGTCATCAGCGTCCCATTCAATTCCGGGCGTGAAACGGCCGACAAATTTTGCTCAGAGGCCTCTTCTTTCAGGCTTTAGGTTCTTTATCGTGCCGTAAATGTGCGACACGGGACCCACGGCTTTACTTCCCTTCCGAAGGAAGCCATACTTAGGATTTTTACGCCCGAAAAAATCCATCGATCCTGGTCGAGTTCGAACCCGGTCGAGTTCGAACCCGCTCATTGACCGATGGAAAAGTAAAGTCACAACACTAGAAACGCCATAATGCAAGTACATTTGGAAAGTATGAAAGCATCTTTTTAGAATTTTACATATATCTGGGAATATCGAGGCAGAAGGAAAGTTGAGTGAAACCGTGCAAGAAGCAAAGAACCTGGCAAAAGAGAATCCTAGCATTGATGTATAGTGCACAGTGTCTTTTAACGCAAGCAATATGACATGAAATTCACATAAGCGCAATCTTCCTGCAAAAGATATAATATCCAAGGGCATTTCAACCAGCGTAAATAGTGTATTCAAAGTATTCAAGGATCCTGACCGCCAGCTTGGTATATTGAAATATGGCGCTAGCAGTGCTCAACTAGTATCTGCAGCAGTTGGTGTTTCTAAAAAGACGATTGTATATCATTGAAAATATCACTGCAAGGAGAAAGATATCAGTAAATGATGAAAAAGCCAAGACACCACCCTCAGTGAAGTTTCTGCTCTATGGCAACGATTTATTTTGCCAGATTGATGATACTGCTCCAGTACTAAATTACAGAGGAATTTTGACTGGGTATGAAGATTCCTGAAGGTTACGACCATTTGTTATCTTACCTTCATAAAAAACGAGACCATTCCCTAAATAAAACCTGTATTGTATCAACGTCTTATACCCCAAATGTCGGGAAAAAGGACTTAAAGAAGAATATATTGATGTAGTAGAAGATAGCCATTAAGGGAGGACCACATGGGAACATTTGGTGAACCATTTCAAAAGAAATCCTATCGCCTTTAACGTTTTGACTTTTGCTAGAAGAAGTTACAAAAAGCTTGCGAAGTAAGTCATTTAACTGCTGAACTACAACACCCACAACACATCTAGAAATACAATGAGTGTAGAAAAACTTAAACTAATACCTACTGCACTTTAAAGAGGAAAGTTCCAAATTATGAAGTTTATTAAAGTACTAAGAAAAAAAAAAGCGACTGTCAACCAACTCTTACACAAATTAGATACAAAAAACTGTGTTAACGTTATGCAAATGTTAATTCGTTTGCAATATTAAATATACATTCATACTTAGATCCAGCGAATAATTTATATTAGCAAATAGGGCATATAATAAAAAAAAACTTAGATCAAATACATGTTACTTTTAATTTAAAAGTGTTATTTTTATACTTACATATGTTTTTTATAATTATACAGCATCTTTATTATTGTATTTAGTATTTTTGGAGTTAAATTACAGCAGTGTGGGATTGGATTGAATTAGGCTGTTAAGGGTGCAGAAGAATACTCCAGTGCTTAGCCTTGCTCAAAGACTGGCCGTTTGTACCTACATCCCTATGGGGGTACCTCGGGGATAAAAGGATGAGGCAAGGGCGGCTAGAATTCACAAGCGATAAGATACGAACGTAGGCGGGGTCCCTAACATGTTTCCAGATGGAACATCCCGACCCCTCTCAGATCTGCTTCTATACCATACAAAGCTTTCCAGAGTGCAAGCCACCATCACACCGCACCAGCCCATTCTCCCTGGCACTTTCGACCACGTAATAGAACCAGCGGAATGAAATGAAAAGAAATAGGAGGGTGAAAAATTCGTGGAAAGTAAAGACCATTCCAGTGGCCTAAGCGACCAGGGGAAACCAGGGAAAAATCCAAGATCAGGCCGACTCCGAGGGTTTGAACGTTAGATCTCCGTTACCGCTTGAGCTACCCTGCTAGATCTACTGCAACTTTAGAGAATTAATCTTCAGTCTGTACTATATTAAATATGTGATTTTGGATTAGATAATCATGAACCGAACAGCGTATTTAAAGAAAATATGAATTTATGTTTTAAAAACATTGTGCCATTCCTTTGAATTTCAACTCATTACAACTTCAAAGTATTCCGTAATTTTTTTCCTACCATTTCCTTGCAATTAATCGTTAAAAATTACTCCAGTTGATTATTTATCGTTTACAGAATTTACTCTCTGTGGTTATTAGTGATGTTTATTAATGATTTCGCATTTATAGGTGGCATATGTAAATTTGTTGGTTTAATTACATAAAGTAATTTATTTCATTTTGTAGAAGATTATGTAATTATTTGGTTTTCTACACTATGTAAAATTCGCGTAATTAATTTAAAATATCTATAAAACTTTTCTATTTTGTCATTCAACATTAAGTCTGTGGGAGTCGATTAAGTTTAGAACAAATGAGAAGCGTTGTTCGTTATTAGTCTCGGAACGACAACTCACACGAAAAACTGTAATAATCACGCGCAGTCGCAAAGCCCAAACAAAACGATGATATAATATAACGGAAATCTAACAGTAAGAAAATATGAATCTATGTTTTAAAAACAGTATTCAATTTCTTTGAATTTCAGATATTCGAACTTCAAAGTATTTTGTAATTTGTTTCCTACCATTTCCTTGCAATTGATCGTTAAAAAATTACCTCATAAACTCTTCAAAGTTCTTTAACATTTTCTAAAATTTCCCCAGTTACTTTTAATAATATTATTAACTTTTTCTGTATTTACTTTTAACGTCTTTTCTGTTCCTTTGATTGGTGCTCATTTTTCTCGTGGTACAATTTATTTTTCTGCACTTTTAGAAACAGTTCGTTCAAAGGCAAAGACTTTTAATTTCATTCGCCAGCTCACGCGTGGCTGGAGAAAAGACGATCGCGATGCATTATCATAATTTGCCGGGCGGGCTATGTTCACACGCGGCTTGCTAACCGGTTATGCGCGTGCGCGGTGCGAGGTGACTGATGACCCAGCGCGATTTATTATGCTTATCACGGAGTCCCGTGTCTGCCGCGCGGGTCATTTAATAATGAAGAAATCACCTTCGGGGAAAAAAAGAGCAGCGCAAGGAGTGAACATGAAATTCTTTCCAGTAAACGAACCGACATCTTTGTAAGAGGCTAGTTAGCAATGGTTATTGCAAATTTGTACAGAAGTTATCATGGTAATTTTGTATCCCAGACAGGAATGTACAGTTGAGGCCTACCTCTAATGTGGCTTAAGTGGAGCTCGTCAAATACCTGCTCTTAATCACAACACCCATTTATTTTTATGAAGAATCGTGGTCTACAAAATGCCTCTAAGGAAGATTAATTTTCGATGAAAATATTTCATAAGCTCATTGAACATTTCTATTAGGTGTACTTTGATTAAAATCTACAATTTTGTAATTTTATTATTTTTTCAAATCTGTAAAAAACACTCATAACTTGCAGCTGAAAAATGGAAGCAAAAAAAAGTTTTTTGTTTATTGTTGCTTTGACTGCATTGGTCATCTGTAAGTTGTGGACTGAAGGTGTAAGTTTGTAGGGATGAATGAAATAAATTAATGATGGTACAAATGAGCTCGTAGTCCGTGGCGCCTTAAAGGTATTATCTGACATTCACCTTCTCAGGGTAAGGAGAAACTTCGAAGAAAACCTTACCAAGATAGTTTGACCTGACAGGAATTCGAACACACGGCCTCAAGATTTGTAATCGCAAACCACGGAAGTGGTCAAGGCCATCTTATGACTCATATTAAATTAGTTCTTCAAGGGCATGTGGCCTTTGTTTTGTATGCCCTCTTTGTTAATTTACTCTAAAAATGGTTAGATAGAAGATCTAGGGAGTCATATTCATGCATTTTTTATTTTCAATCACGAAAACGTTAAATATAATGAAAATTAAAATTTAGAATTCCCCAAAACGGTTTGATTGATTTGCTTTATTTACGGACGCTCTTTAACATCTCAGGTCATCAGCGTCCCATTCTATTCAGGACGTGAAACGGCCGATAATTTTGCTCAGAGGTCCCTTTTTCAGGCTTGAGGTTCTTTTATATGCCGTAAATGTAAGACACGGGACCCACGGCTTTATTTCTCTTCCGAAGGGAGCCCCACTTAGGATTTTTACGCCCGAAAAAATCCATCGATCCTGGCCGGGTTTGAACCCGCAATCTTGGGTTTAGGAGGCAAGTACGGTTACCACTACACCACCAGGACCGACGGTTAGGGAAGATTTTGACTATAAATTACATTTTTAATATTACTTATTACAGAAAAAGGCAAGAATTTAGTTTACGAGTATACTATTTGTTTGTGGACTATGAAAAAGCATTCGACGGTTATACCAACTAATTATGGAGTTCACATATTACAAGATTAAGGCCTTTCAGAACATTTTATAAGAGCTAAGTCTAAATATAAATAACACAATAAAGATACGAACAGATAAAGAAGAGAACTTTTCTGAAATAACAAGGTTATATTTTCTTGATGTAGGTTATTAGCAGAGAGTTTCCAGAATATGTCCTTACCGTTCACACGAGGCTCAGCCTTCTCAGCAGCTGGACATGCCACAGTCAGCCGAACCTTATGCGCCTTGCATAATCGAAAACAAAAATCCAAATTTCCTATCATAAAGAAGATTTCGTTTATACATTTAGGATTTTCAGAACACTTGCTATTGGTTTTCTTATCAGTCTATAATTGTTGTGAATCTCCTAAAATATATGCAGTCCTACAGGGTTTACATAACATTACAGCGCTACCGAGTAATTTTTAACATTATCCGCCTGTTCCTCTGACATTTTCAATTGTTGTACACATCAGCTAACTTCTCTCTATAGAAGAGCAACTGCGATATCACCGAGAGTAAAATCAGAGTACTAACTGCAAATTATTCATGGGATTCGGCAAATTTTGATTAGGGCATTGCTCTACCATGAACTGCAATGGATGAGAATGACATGAGTTTCCAAGGAAACAATAGGGTTGGGCTTCATTTGGATGGCGGGTCAGGGGATTACAAAGAGCGCATGGAGAAAGATTAAGAATCGCTTGAGGGAAATGGATAGGTAGCAGGAAATTGCGCAATGCAGAGAGATGATTTCTCTGGAAGTACAATTGGGGCTAAAATTAGAATCGAAACAGGGGTCAAACCTAACAGACAGGGGCTCGCGTGGTTCAGACCAGGATATGGCGAATAATTAAGTATATCGACAACTATGAGCGGAGAATTTGCCCTGCCCCATCTGTAAGGAGGGTGAATCGTACGAGTATATTGGCTGAATGTAAAGGATACGGAAGAATAGAGGGGAAAGTATCTATCACACTCTTTTACAGGTTCAAATAGTGGGAGATGGTCATGTTGAGCTCTCCTGGCACACAAGGAAGAGACGAGAGATGGTACATTTCTGATTGAGACAGCTCCAGCTGTGTGTGTGCTTCATTCGTAACATAATTTTATATTTTTTTTGAATAGGTATTTTTAACTTTTTAAAAATTTACGTAATCGTTGCTTCCTACTCAGTTTGCAACGAGTTTTTTCCATAGAAGGGCTTAAGCACTTCGCATAACCTCCGTTCTCAGAGGAACTTTTTGATTAGGGTGTCCCCTTATGAAGATTGTCAGTAGGACGCTCAAGGAAGAGATGGGTAAACCAATATTTCTGAAAATCATCACTTCAGAATGGGGAAATTAATACCCAGAACTTGATTGGGAAGAGAAAGAAGAAAAATCGTACTTCTTTTTTATTTATTTTATTTTCTAATTTTTCTACATTATATTTTTATTGTTGAACATATGTTAGTTTTATAGTTTACTGTAAAACATCTAATGTAATATTTTTCATCACAAAATAGCATGTGAATAGTAGTGCATTACAGCAATGTATAAAGTTTTCAAAACTTACTTTATTGGCGTTAAAGATATACATGGCGTTATTTGGTTCAGTCACCTAATTGACTGTTATAGTTAGTTCAAAAATTGTATTATAACGTTTAAGTAGGTTTATCATGCATGGTCTTCGTTACTTTATTTTTATATATGAATACTTTTGTGGTAAATCATTTTTAAGTGACGTTGATAGAATTTTTATTACATATGTTACGTTGTTTTCTAATGATCTTGAAAAGCCTCATGTTTTTCTTGTTAAGACTGCACTCCTCAGTTGATATTTAAAAACAATTTTTAATGTGTTTCATGGCAGCTCTGTTATATTGAGAGAAATATTAGCACTAGGATTTCAGCTACTTAACTGAATGCTACGGGGTACGTGACCAAGAACGAGAACCAGGGATTAAGGAGAGGTTATTTCCTATTACTGAAAATCACTACCGTTCTCCGTAATATGCTTCAGAGTAGCTAGCTAGTGTTTCCTTTCTTTTCTATTTGCGTTTACGATTAATACTTTTTAAAACCTATTTTATATTTTCTTCTTCTACAACTAAGGATTGAGTTATTATAAACCTGTTCCGATTTCAGTCTTTTCTTAATTAAATCTTGCTTTAACCTAAACTCAAGATCCCTATGTATGGCTTCCTTTGGAAGGGAAGTAAAGCCGTGGGTCCCGTGTCGTACATTTACAGCACGAAAAAGAACCTCAAGCCTGAATGAACAGACCTCTGAGCAAAATTTATCGGCCGTTTCACGCCCTGAATTGAATGGGACGCTGATGACCTGAGATGTTAAAGAGCGTCCGTAAATAAACCAAATCAATAACAAAATTTTGCTTTAGTCTGCTATTGCTTACCTGGATATAAAATATAGTCCATAATACAAGAAGAAGAAAAAAAAAACACCTGAGTTCTCCTAAATTATCGTTAAATTCTTGCTTTTATTTCTGCAATATTGGTACTTTAATGTTATTAGTGGTATATTGAATATGATAATTACAGGGAGCGCCATTCCTCTAATGTATGCTTCTCATTGGTTCCTTGTTGACCAATCAGAATGGAACTTCAATCAGAATGGAACTTAATCGACAGTTTTAAAGTATGGTTCTCAAAAACTAATAACCGATAGTATTTTTCCTGCATTATTTTTTTATTCCTATAATCTCTGCTTCGATTCTACTAGGGATCTAGGAAGCCTAGTCTCATGCTTTAAATAATACGATTTAAATTAAATAATAAATAAAAAAGGGAAAAATTGTAATTTAACTTTAAATTTACTATTAAAATAAATAAATTTACTAATTATGATCTCAAATGCAAGTTCTCCTAATAAAATTAGTGTGTTTTTTCAGAGAGATCAAACAGATGAGCCAAATCATTTCAACGATTATACTAAAAGTACATAAAAAAGGCCATCGTTTTTGCATTGCATTTACTTTATCGAATAAGAAGGAGGGGGCCCGCTTATCATTTAAGGACGGTTTCAAACATTCGTTAACGTCAATTAAATTATCCAAAAATTATCGGCAATGGTATTATTGAAGACAATATGATATTCAATGAAGGTGTCATAATGTTTTTAAACTATCAGCTGCCAAAATTCAACCCTGAAAGATTCGGTTCAACTAAATGACTATTCGTTGTACTCGGGATGTTTGTAGATGAGTTAAAAGTGTTTAGTGGTTTCCCAGGCAACCCAATATCTAGATTTTCATTTGGTAAGCTTAGTTTTTACAACACATTAAGGAATAATTGATCAAAGTACAGAAAATTCAGATAATTATTGATTCTATATACATTTTTTTTAAAAAAAGCTTTATATGAATATATTAACAGTGTATATTTTTCTTGTAAGCTATAGTTTGCGAGTGTGTTTATTATAATAAATCGACCTAGTGTGGATAAGAGTGGGGGCATGGAAGGCGACTAAAATAACAGATGAGACTGGGCAGAGAACACGTGAATTTTGTAGAGACAAAGAAAACTGGCAGTACATTCTATTAGCCCAGGTGCCGAACAGTAGAGGTTGGTTGCACTGGCAGCCAAGTTTACTAATTCGAATAGGGATAGGAAAGCATGTTGGGATCTGTCAGCATAGAAATACAGTTTAGTTCTTTGCAGTGTGAATTTGCACATTTAGGTTTTTACGCTTAAGTCATACCTGTAAATGTAGTCGGTCCTGGGGGCCTAGTGGTAACCGATTTGGTTTGTAGACCCAAGGTCTCGGGTATAAACCCGACTAGGGTCCATGGACTTTTAGGGTGTAAAATTCTAGGTATGGCTTTCTTCTGCATGTAAGGAAAGTCATGGATCCCGTATAGTTGATTTACGGCGCGCTGTAAAAGACACCTTAATGAAGAGGTCTTTCTACAAAACTGATCGGCCGTTTCACGCCCTGAATTGAATGCGAAACTGATTTAAATAAATTAAATAACTATATATATATTTGATTTGAAGTGAAAACTCTTTTTTATAAGTGGCTGTGTAATCAATATCATGCAAGGTCAATTGTACAAATATGTGAAGCATGAAATAATACACATTATTACTAGTAAAATTGGAAAATTACGTTAGGAGGAAAGTCTGTAGTAAATTTTAAGACATACTTATATTCACCAATTCAATTTTGCTGACACAGTTCTCTGATTTGAACATGCAGTTGCTCTGGAAATTTCCTCATGTAATTTTCCGGTGGGCCTTTCTAGTCACGTTGGTTTGTAAATAACACTGTTGTGGTTCGTCATGTGGTTGGAAGCTGACTAACGAACGGAAGTTTATGCCTCAGCTTCCTGAATCATCCAGATAATTTCATTCACATTGTGTACATGGCTACAGATTTTGTAACTAGCAAAATAAACATAAAATGAATAATCCACAAAAGGGTGAGCGCATAGCAGCTTTCCTAACTCTGGAAAAAAATTATATTCCCTATCAGTTTTTTCACATTTTTTCCCTAAATAGTTTACATACAGGGAAATTGATTGCGCCGGTGAAAGTTACCGCGTAACGGCCTCGGCCCTACTGAGGGTAATCATGTGGGGTGGTCGAAACTCATAACGCACATTTTTATTTGTTTCTTTCGTTACTTATTATTAGTAAATGTGGAGAAAACACCGAGGAACTTAATCAAGTACAAACACAGTTTCTAAAACGGTTGCTACAAGTAGGGAGGGATACAGCAAATTGTGGGGTTCTTAAAGAGCTTGGTATTTCTAACGAAAGTGTGAATTTAAAAACATGAACAATTAAGTACTGGTTTAGAATAATGCGGTAGTATCAAGCATTTCTTCGAGTAGTTATCTAGGGGAGCAAATGAGAGGAGGGTGCGATACGGAATGGGCATCAAAAATAAGGAAGGGCTTAGACAAAATTGCATTGGGGTATATTTGGTTAAGAGGAGAGGACACTACACGAAATAGTTGGAAAATAGTTAACAGACGTTTGCGAGATATAGATAGGCAAAATATAGAGTCTCAATGCGCAGAAAAAGTATCCCTTAACCTGCAGGCCCAAATACTTCTGATGTGGCGAAGGGGGGCTTATTTAGATATCTGTAGCAGAGAAGAAAGAAATGGTTTCGCATGGCTCAGATTACGGGCTTGGAAAGGAAACAAAACAGTTAATGCTCTCAGGGAAAGAATTTACCCATTGTGCGGAGAAAGCGATACCTGGAGGCATATTTTGGTAGAATGCAGGGAAACTGAGATTTAAAGAATTGAGCATCTATCACCGTAATTTCTGAATGTCAATAGAAGTTTGAACATCTGCCGGGGAGAGCTGCTGCATGCGAGATACACAATTTGAGAATATTTTAGCGAAGACAAAGAATGGCTATAATGAAGAGGGGGAAGTTGGAACAAATTTTTAATTTAGTTAAGGAGAATGTTTCATAATTTTATTGTTATGAAGTTTATAATACATAATATAAAATATAGGATTGTAAGAGGGGATGTGAGTAAATGGAAGGAGGGCTCAAGAGTAAGAAGTTCCATTCATGTTTATGTATTTGTATATAAAATTATTAATAGAAAATTAAATATATCGACGTATTTGTATGGATGTGTATAACCATTTTGATTGTTATAAGGACGATATTAGCATGTAAGGCCCGTGCGACAGTTGTATTTATTTGAATGTTCTAAAACTACTACAATAAAACATCCACTACTAACCAAAATAGTAATTAATACTGTGCTGACCATCAGGGTAGATTTTTTTATACCTCCTTTCGCTGCGAGACATACCTGAATCGTTTCGAGATTCGCAAAAAGGGGGTTGGAATTATTAGTTTGGGTTTGTGGGCACTCTAAATATCCATCCTTTACATAATTCAACATTTCATTTTGATATTTTTAAATTTTTATGGTTTCAAAATGATTATTGTTAGATAATAATTATTTTATTTTGCTTGTACCACTATTTCAAAACTGGTTCTGATTTTCCCATGAAATGTGAAACAAAGGAAACCAACCATAATTTGTAGTTAGATACAGTAATTGGGAATGTGTTAAAGTGTTTTAGACTCTGACAGTGCTTCTTCAATTTTACCTATTGAATTGACAAAACGATAAAAATGATGCAGCATACATCCGGGCAAACTTGTGCATCACAAAAGCGCTAAACGTTCTCCAAAAGAAACACATCCCTCTGTCTGAAAGTCGTAACATGCTGAGGAAAGTGACAATGTATCATTGAATTTTTTTATTTTTTTATTTTTTTTATTTAGAATAAAAGTTTTTTAATTACAGACATTATAGTAGAGATTGATAAAGGTTTAAACTCTTTTATTGAAAATAAAATGTAATGTTCCAGTACCTGATTGGTTGAGAGAGATATCAACAGTTATAGTAAAAATGTAGCAGAGTGCTATCATGAATCCATACTACAGTGCGCCGAACAATATCATGAATCAAACGTGAAACAAGATCTGGATATAACTGCACAAGATGTTGCTAGGTTTAGGTGGTCCCTGTTACTACTTGTGATGGTGAGCAGAGATTTAGCAAGTACAAAGCAATTTCAAGAAACTAAATGAGTAGTGCCACCTACGAACATTTAAAACTAAGTCTTGTAACCCACTGTGTTTATATACGTAATCGTCATAGAAAGATTGAAGTAAATTAACTTGTAAGAGTGCAAAAATGTCGTAATTGTTGAAATTTTAATAAAATACAGCTATTATTTTGCCAAGTTTTATAAGGTATTAACTCTATACATATGCAGGTGTTTAACAGTTATAACTTTATATCCTAGCCTTATTTATTAGCAGTAACATAATAACAAGTCTAATTATAGATTTTTTGAAGTTAAGTTTAAACAAGATGAGTGACAAATAACATCCTTGTAGACTTTAATGTCACAAATTTCACTGAACATTTCTATTCGATAGTATTCGATATGTATTTTATACTTTACTTTAAGTTTCAGTTTATATCCGTTAACTGTTTCATTGCAATTTAATTATGCACACTGGAACTGGGGCGTTATATCGATAATGTAGACAAACAAATTAGAGAGTAAGTAAAGCTGGCTCGGGAGTTCGGTTCTTCTGGAAGGTCCTCGCATAACTTGCTTTCTCAGCAGTCCTTGGGGGCATCTGCACACAATTTCCTATCAGAGCTAAACCGACATTGCTAAATTCTCAGCACATCGATCGAGTTGTGGAGATCTGTATCGTGCCTCTAGGCGAGGAAGGGCTGCTGCAAAGTTATGGACCGTATAATGCAACGCATTTCTCTTTTCCATCGCACTTATCTTCGGCTATCATCCATTCTTTGCTTAAAAGTAAGAGAGTTAATGTTTTAACTCGAGAACCAGAGCATTTATGATCTTGTGGATGGTTTATACACGTATGAGTAAAAATCTTCATGGGCACATGATGGCTAAGTAGCTTACAATAGCAACAGAATCAATTCTTTTATTTTACTTTGAATATTCCGCAATACCAAGATATATATACGACAAGTAGAAAGAAAACACAACAGGAATAATGGGATTTAGGTATACATGGGCGACATATTTGCACGAAAGATTTTGACATATAAGTTCATGAAGTATTTAATTAGAGACAAAGGATGCAGCAGCAGCAGCAGTAGTAGTAGTAGTAGTAATAGTAGTAGTAGTAGTAGTAGTAGTAGTAGTAGTATTTAATATTCTAATAAAAATATGTATACAAATATTGCACATCACAGTCGCATGGGTCGCAAGACCGTTCGTGCTCTTGTAAAATACTTCATTTCTGAAATTAATTCCAACAAAAGAAAACAACAACATTAACAAGAACGCACTCACTCACACACACACACACACACACACACACATTTACACACATACACACATGAAATAAGACATACACACAATAATTCTGATATTTATGCATATATTCCTATTAATAGTGTACAATAATTAGTGATAGTGGAATATTTTAATGCCAGAATTTGGTGCCATTTTTTCTTTTCTTTTTTATGATTAGTTCATTTACCCGCTAACAATTTATATTTACGAAAAGGAGGCGAGCGTAAGCCGTCAGGCCATAGCGAGCCGCAGCAAACCACTAGGTTCACCGGTTTCGGGGATTTATTCGAGGTAAGGTTTAGGTTTGTGTGTGTGAATATAAATTAATCGCGAGTTCCAATAGGCGAAAAATAGAAGAGACGCTTTAACATTCGCAATTCCAAACTAACATTAAGAAGCGATAATTAGTGTGTGCGTGCATATGAAGTAATTGCGAATTCCAATAGGGGAAAAATAGAGGAGGGAAAACATTCTGTACTTCAGAGACATGCTTTCTCAGATATTTATTGTCTCATATTCCTTTCCACATTTCAGGCATACCAACTTTTGTGATGCAGTCTTTATTAAAAAAAAATAATAAAAGATAGCACAATAATAAAACTAACTCGCACAGCACACTTTAAATCCACGCCACGCTACAATAAAGACGATAAAATAGGACTGCGGCCAGAAGCGATAGCATTCACCCCTCAATACGTGCCCAACACTAAGGAGGCGAAGTTTAAGCTTAAGAGGCGTTCGTGAAAAGCAGGTATGACTTTCCCCAGGACGTACGAGGATAGGTCCATAAGTTTCCGGCCTCGCAGGTAAGAAATATCACCTTCACAAAATTTTTATCTGGTGTCATACCTTATTTGATAAGTAAATAATTGTAGCAGTAACTTCCGCTCTGCTGTGTTTAGTTGTTCAGATATAGTTGCATAAAGAAGGGTATGTGTAGAAGATTGTGACATGTTCAAAAGGGAGTTTCGAGCTATTAGTAAGTTCTTCACAAAAGGACTTGCTTTAAATGAAATTAAACCGCGATTGGAAAGCGTATATAGGGAAGCACCCCCCCTCATATCCTACTTTAAAGAATTGAGCACACTTTTTCGAATGGGTCGAGAAAGCATTAAATACCAGAGCGTGCAGGTCGGCCTTTGGAGGTGCTCACTCCTGAAAACATCGCTCTTGTGGAATGAGAAATTACGGAAGACCGGCGGCCCAAAATTATAGAATTAGCAGCAAGGCTAGGCCTTTCCCCCTCCCCCCAAAAAAAATAAAATAAAAAACAGTTCTTTGAATTATTCAGTTTTTTTCATTTAAATATGAATAAGGTTAGTGCAAGATGGGTGCCCAGACTTCTTTCCTCAGTCCAAAAGCAGCAACGATTGATCTGTTTTCAGGCATTTTTGGATCCCTGCCGTAGCAACAGAGAGAAGTTCTGCAAACCATTGTTACAGGAGATGAAACTATGGTCCTCTACTATGATCCTTCGTCCAAAATAGAATCGATGGAACGGGGTAAACCTGGCGAAGTACGGCCTAGGCCACTCAGTCAACCAAGAAGATCATGACCACAGTTTTTTGGGACTGTGAAGGAATACTCTTCATTGACTTCAAGGACAGGAACACCACAGTAAATGCGGAGTACTATGCTGGCCTACTGCACAGACTGTGTGTTTCCACCAAAGAGAAAAGGCGAGGAAAGCCGAGTGGTAGTGTGAGCCCTTTTCACGACAACGCGCTTGTGTACACAGCTCTTGTTGCAGAGGAAACTGTGAAGAAATGTGGCTTCAAGGAGATCGACCACTCGCCCTACAGGCCAGATCTAGCTCCCAGTGACTATTTCCTCTTCTCAAAACTCAAGAAAGACCTTCAAGGAAGGAAATTAAGTGTGACGAAGAAGTAATGGATGTTTATGACCCTTTTGCAGAGAAGACTTCTGACTGTTTTGGGGAGGGGGTTGAAATGTTAATTCAAAGACGTGAGAAATGTATTGCAATAAAGGGTAACTATACTGAAAAGTGAAATGTAGTTTTTGTCTTTATCACACACGAAAATGGTTAAGCCGGAAACTTATGGACCTACCCTCGTAACTTGGGGCTATGGACAAGTTATTATATTTCTGCAATGACAAACAGTGTAGTCTTGTTAATAAAATGCACTTGGAAGTCTGGCAAAGGAGGCAAGAATACACAAGTGATGCGGTCAATACGTTAATGATGGGCAGATAAATGGTTATAATTAAAATATCGGTGTGAGGAAGGCTGTGAGAGGCATTTGTGTATTACCTTATAGTACCCCTTCGTCATGAAACACTTCAACAAATTGTAATAATCTAATCTTGAGCCAAGCTGTGTTGAAAAATGGAGTGAAAGGTTGGATGAAAGAGAGATTGTAGCGGTGTTTGTAGAAAGGCGAGGTAATCTCCCCTCCTCTCCCTTCACTCTGTGTCGTAAATTGTGAGTGTAATCCTTTGCTGTTGGTATTGATTCACTGGAATTTGTTAAGCACAGCCTCTGCCAGCAGTAACGTCAGAATGGGCTTTTATATCGGTTGCCGTATCTTTTCCCTTTTCAGTGGGAATCAACCAATACGC
>CM060839.1:31107500-31360000 GCA_030762175.1 Metallyticus violacea | reverse complement strand
AAAGTTGTTGATTTTGTGTTTGTTTTACTTTTTCTTTACTTTCCAAACGTTAAGAGAACTCTCACACAGAAATGCCATCTTTGAGTTATATGGAAATTAATACAGTAAAATACCAGTGCGTCTTCCACGGTCTTAGCGTGTGCAATGCAGTAAATCCTCGTCGAGCTGATTTCCCCGAGCAGGGCTTGTTTCACATTAATTCAGTCCCATTCGTTGACGAATGTGTTCGTAAAGAACGCATTCCCCTCTTATTTTGCATGCCGGTCCACTTCTCGGCTCTTCTACGGCTGTAAATAAAACATGAGGCCCTCCGTAGAACTTTTGTCCTGAGCCGTGATGACGCGGATATGGTTGACTCTTCTAATTGAAGTATCGATATCGGACTAGCAGCAGCGCGGGCCTCCGAATAATGCATCACCTTCCCTGTGAGAATTACACGCCACGTAACATCTAACCACTCCATCAGGAATACTTGCACAAGATCCCCCCTATTTCCGTTCATTTCCCTGCTGCAATGCAATAAAGGTCTTTTGTTTTCTGTCGCTCGCTTTAATTGAAAAAGAAAAGAAAACGTTACAAATGTAATTTAAAATGAAATAGAAATTTTGGAATTATATTATTTATAAGTAATAAAGAGTCAGTCACCTGCAAGCAACTAAACAGGTCAAACAGAAAATGGAGGGACCCAATCCAACGTCGTATATCGACTTTGTAGACTATACCAAAGCCTTTGACTGCATAGAACACCATGGTATGATCCAGGTACTATCAAAACAAGGAATGGAACAAAAATACATAAGGCTACTGGCCAAACTGTACGGTGAATCATATGCGAAGGTAGCAACAGATAAGAAAGGGCAACCCTTCAAACTAGGCACAGGTATAAGGTAAGGGGACCCATTTCCCTGAAACTTTTCACAAGCATATTACAGGAAATATTTCGCAAAATAAAATGCAATTAACATAAGAGTTACAAATTCATGAACCTAAGATTTGCAAACAACATAGTCCTATATACTACATCAGCAGAGAGACTTCAAAGAATGCTACAAGATCTCAACAAACACAGTAAACTGCTGGTCTATCTATAAACACAGATCATGACAAACAGCCAAGTAACGCCCGTTAGAATCAACTCAACAACAGAGTATGTCTACTTAGGACAAACAGTTGCATTCCAGTATCACAAGGCAAAGAAATCAACAAAAGAATTTCCTCAGCATGGAGAGCATTCTGGTTATTGAAATTAATACTTTGAGCCGAAAAATCAGGTTAAAGTGCTGGATTCATTCATATTCCCAACATATTATATGGATGCCAAACTTGGAGCCTAATAGATAAAATATCATCATGGATAAAATTTCATCTGTGGAATTAAGAAAGATGTAAGGACTAAACGAAGTGATTCAGCGTGCAAACAGACTGAAGTGGTAATGGGGCGGACATGTGGCAAGGCTACCAAGCAGCAAATAGAGACATATAGCTACTACATGGGATCTACATATCGATAGGAGAGGAAAAGGGAGACCGAGAATGAGGGGGCAGACCCTTCATGAAAGCAGCCGTGCCACACTGTACCAGCGTAGCACGGAACCGCAGTACCCGAAAGAGTCTAGGAACGGAGCCGCAGAAAGCAGAGAACAACCGAAGCCAATAGTGAAAGTGATACCAAACTTAGTAGACTCATCACTTGAACCTTCCAGTTAAATTGTGTTAAACTTGTAAAATAAGAAACATAAACTTGACAAACTCATAGAGACAATAGATCTTATGGACTAGCTCACCACATGACAAATCGATGAGCTCCCTGCTTGCGGAGGCCCTAGCCCTGGATGGGAATAAGTGACTCAATTCATTCAATAAAGAGTATATTTTTGAATAGCAATTAAGTAGCGACATTTCTATTGGTCCAAAAAAAAAAAAAAGGCTTGCTCATAATTCATCAGAGTAAAGCATGCTCCGGCAAAAGTTTATAGTAGCAAGGTTGACTTCGCTGAGACGCTGTAATAGTAGAGAACCATAATTTCATCTCCTGTAACAAAGTATTGCAGAACTTCTCTGTCGTTGCCATGGCAGAGATACACAAATGTCTGACAACAGATGACCCGTTGCTGCTTTTGTACTGAGGAAAGAAGTCTAGCCACTAACTTTATTCATGTTTAAATGTTCGAAGGACTGTTGATTTGGAAAGACCCAAACCTAGCTGCTATTTCTGTAACTTTGACCCGCCGGTCTTACATAACTTCTCCTTACACAAGAGCGATGTTCTCGAAGGGCCGACCTACAGGGATTTCGTCTTCAATGCTTTCTCGACCCATTCGAAAAAGTTTGGACCATTCTTTTGTGGTAGAATATGAGGGGGGTGCTTCCCCATATACACCGTCTAATCGCTGTTTAATTTCATTTGGAGTAAATTCTTCTTTTGTGACTAGATAAGGATTTTGTGAAGGCGATAATCCTTATCGGCAAGGCCAGAAATTTATTAATCTACCTTCGTATGTTTCTAATTGGCTAATACAGTTTTCAGTATGTACGTGTCATTTAATCTGCTGTGTATTGGGATATAGCAGTATGTTATGATAGGAGCATGTTAGCTGTTCTTCGTATTATGGCACAAGACAAAACATCAATAAAATGCGTGGTTTTATGCTGCAGGATATACGAGTCAGCATGAGGAACGGATAGAGTAATAAAACATGCAAGAAAGTTGACACCTGCTCAAGAACAATTGAGTGTTGTGATTTGCAGCAGCTGTGCGGTTATTTTTTATTTATTTATTTATTTTTTTTAATACGAACAGAAATGTCTTGAACGATTTCTGACTCTGAGTGAGTTTTGTGTCAACATTAACTCTTAAATAAACTTCAAAATATCGAATATCTAATAGTTGTATCTGTCAAAACAATAGCTGCAAGCTATCCGTTTACAGAGCTATAAAAAGACATGTTATTCTTTTCAAACTTAACAGGAAAAGCAAAAAAATAATTTTTGTTTCAATATTACAGTTATGATTGTATTCCAAATTAACTAATTGACATTTTTACTTATTAAAATACTTTTATTGATTAGAGAATTTGCAAACATGTATCCTTTTAGCACAATTTAACTTTTGTGATTAACTTTACTACAATATAATTATGGGAGTTAATTTAAGAAATAAAATTAAAATTCAGTCTTCAGAAAAGATAGGACATTATGTACAACGAGCTTACAGTTTTTAATGCAAGAAATATTTAAAAAATTAACAATCAATTTATAGAATCCTTGCTCTATCAACTGCATCTAAACCGCCATGGGTGACCGAGGTCGTTAAGGCGCGGACTCGTGAGCTGAAGGTCTGGGGTTCGGTTCCTGCCCGGACCGCCCTCCCTGACTGAAGTTTTCTCCATGTTTTCCTCAGTCCTCATAAATTGCAAATGCCTGGGAGGTACCCTAAATTTAAACCTGTAACTTTTCCTTCCTAAAAAAATCCTTTCCAAATTTATTATTCCATCTCACGTATCACCAGTGCCCACTAACTGTGGTGCCTCAGCAATATTAACGGATGCTAAACTCTATTAAAAAAATCCCACTAATAATGTGTATACGGAACTCTTTAGTAAATAAAGTGCAGAACAAACTTTAATAACCTCGCCCCATCCCACTAGAGTTTCGAGCGTCTAGTGTTATACCTCCAGCATTGCTATTGTTACTTTCTTACAGTAAAGGGTGAGCAACTGTTTCTCATATTACTAAGAATACACCAGGGTTACTTAATTAATAAATAAAATATAAATGCATATATTATTTACTTTCACTTCCACGCCCGATCCTTGTTAGCACGAAACGTACTGAAATGGACTGCAGAGACGTGATAACGTTGTTTTCCTGAGCAAACTCTACATCTCATTCCCCACACGTATCTGGATAGCTGTAATTTTTGATCCAGGAAAAAAGGTCATTAAGACATCCCGTTTTACATCTAAGCAGTCACTATTTTGTCCAACTTCTCTCCTCTCTTGGTATCTTGCCACTTTGGCTGTTGGAATATCAATTTGTGTCAACAAGTACAAGCATGCTCGTGAAATCTATCAATGAAGTTTGAAACCATAACTTATTCCTTTATTTTAACAGAATATTTTAATTAGTTAGGTGCTGATATTTAAAATGTCAAAATTACAATCTACATTAAGGCCGAAACTCAAAGCTTCATTTCCATAAATTGATAATATGCTTATAATTAACATTAATATTTTATAAATATATTCTGATGTACCTATATTGAGCCTGACATATATTTAGGTTAACGTATTTATTCTCATGTGTTGACAAGGAACACTTGTGCAAGGACGCTTTAATTATAAATATTTTTATTAGGGTAAGGGATCAGACTTAACATGTATTGTATTTATAACAAGGGTTTCCGCTAGCCTTGAGGAAATGACGTATAGAAAACATACTGTAGCAAAAACAGGAAGGGATCGCTTTGTGCGAAAATGTCGCAAGATTCTTTTATTAAATGACCGACCTTTGGCGCAATTTTTGTGAAGGTTGAATAACATCCCTAAACTTGATTGACATGGTACTTCGTTGATACACCATCAGAACCGACTATCCGTAAGGCAATTGACTGATACTAGTGCATCATGTAGACGGTTGTAAGCAGAGTGTATAGCGAAGGGACAGTGTTCGTTTGTTGCTAAGTAGAGAAAGGCGTGGACAAGTTGGAAGGCGACCATTATGGATGAAGATGGACTGCATGGATTTTGTAGAAGAAAAACGTCAAAACTGCAGAAATTCTTAGACGTTTAACTCGGCATATGGTCAAGAAACCTCCTCATAGAAACTGGGTCAATGGGTTCGCCAGCAGTAGAGAATCGCACACAATGTGAGATTGAGCTGAATTGTTTATGGCTGATATGCGCGGTCTTTGACGAGCAGTAAGAACCGTTGTTGACGACATTTGAATATGAACAAGACGTGTGCACATTGGGTTGCACGGGAGTTGACACGGCACAGAAGGAATAGAATTGAAGTCTGTCGTGTAGTGCTGATGATCTGGTTTTGTTAAAGAAGCTGGTGACGGGTCATGGGGTCTCTGCGACGCACCAGAGAAGAAAGTCCAATCCATGCAATGGAAACATCCTGGAAGTTACCAGCCCCAAAAAGTTCATGATGCTCCATATGCGAGTAAGCGATGACCGCTGTCTTTTGGGACACTTCAGGCATTACTGCTAATGGACTGGCTTCCTCAAGGAACGACTGTCACAGCGAGGTGTCCTGTGAGACCTTTTCATGGCTTAGTCGCAGGATTCAGCTCTGGGGAAAAGGAAGTGGTCGATGGGAATGTTCCCCCAGCATGACAATGCGCGGCCCCATACCAGCAACACTGCAAGTGCAAAGTTGGCATCGCCGCGGTTCATTGTTGTGCCACACCTACCATATTTACAGTATTTCGTTCTGTCTGATTGCATATTCGACAACATGAGTTCTCTGCGAGTTTAAAAATCGGCAACAACGAGGAAATTCACGACATTAATCAGCTTAAAAATAATTACTAACACTCGGCAATACAATTATCAATAAACAGGATACTTAACATAAAAGATTTCAGAAGTGTCAACAACGTTAACTGAGTAAAATCGATTTATGTTTAAATGATGTACCCTTTCTGCACTTTCCTATACCTTGTATCTCCCCATAAAGTATATTTAGCATGTAACCTTTCTGCATTGCCTGCTTCGTAAGAAATCGCCCAGTCTTCTAGGAGATTACGTTCAAATGCGAATTGACAATATAAAATTTGGTTCAATTAAAAATACTTGGAGATTATAATGTGAATTTAAACTAGTTATATCACCTTATATGCTAAATGATCTATGTTCATGTACTGTTCCATTTTTTATAATTTTTAATTCGTTCAAGACAAGTGACAAATCATGTGCTTCTATCGAGATACTTCTCTAAACTTTATCGACATTGTTGTTTTTAGCTAGTACAATGATCGCAACTATTTTACTGGACGATTTATCTTTCGGTGTGAAGGGTGCAGTCTTGGAAGCTTCCAGAGGGTAAGGGCGTGAGGAGGGGGGGTGAGAGAAAACTTGATTGCGACCCGGCTGGCTCTTTTGTTGACTTCAGCTAATTGGCTGTCAAGCTCCGTGTGCTATATGACCGTGCCATACACGTATACACACACAGCCTCGGACAAGACGTCTAAAAGTCCGAGAAAAGAAAAGAAGAAAGGAACAAAGAAAGACAAACGGGAGAAGACTGAAGCGCGGTTAGAATAAGGAATTGCACTTAAATGACTGAAAGAAATGTAGCAAAAAAGCTGCAGACGCCACAAGATGTGGGTGTTGCAAGATTTCCTGGCTTGAGGCCACTCATGTGCTCAGACTAACAACTGACGATCGAACAAACTGCCTTCATATTCAAGCAGACATTAAAAAACAATTGAGATGCGGCGCTGAGTGCTTCATTTTACATTTTTACGACCCTACTGGTCATATTTTAATAGCAAGTTTATAATAACAGCTGAAGGCAGAATATAATTATTATACCCCCACTAGATGCACACACTATTTACGATGCCATTTACTTAAAGCAGTAATATCCAATTACACTACTTAAAATTGAAGTGTAAAGTACAAAAATGCACTTTCTTAAAACAATATGCGAACAAATGTAATGTTGAAATAACAATTGATTAATTACACATAATTAAGGGCACCCGGTAGGCCAAAAATACGGAAAAATGTCATTCATTATAATTCAGACTTTAGTCTTTAGAATTATTCATCGTATATATCTCTGTGACATTTCTAAGAGGGTTATCTATTTATTTAAAAAATATATAATTTGTTTGTGGGTTTGTCCCTCTTCTAACTTCGCATCATTTTTTCGTAAATTACATTTTTTTTTTCTTACAAACTTTTCGTTTCCTCAGCTTCTACCTGACCTAGAGCTTTCAACATTTCTGGAAACTTGAAACTTTTGCACAGTTTAACATGGTTATTTAAAAAGAACATAAAATCATCATAAAAATCATAAAAATATGTAAAAAAAATTGGGTCCAAAGGAATTTTGTTTTGAAAACATTAAAATGAATGCAGTATATGTAACTATATGCCATAAAAATGAACGACCTACTTCCAGTTGATCCTAAGATAAAGAAATCTAAAGTTTAATAATTTAAATTACTGGAAAAGGGCATATCTGGTCCCCTTAAGATAGGAAATAAAATTTTTTCATGAAGTACAGTCATTTAGTTCTTATTACTTTGAGAGTTTTTTTTTATTTGGTTTATTTACGGACGCTCTTTAACATCTCAGGTCATCAGCGTCCCATTCTATTCAGGGCGTGAAACGGCCAACAAATTTTGCTCAGAGGTCTCTTATTTCAGACTTGAGGCTCTTTATCGTGCCTTAAATGTACAACACGGGACCCACGGCTTTACTTCCCTTCAGAAGGAATCCATACTTAGGATTTTTACCCCCCCAAAAAATCCATCGGTCCCGGCCGTGGTTGAACCCGCGATCTTGGATATAGAAGGAGTATGGTTACCACTACACGACCAGGACCAACACTTTGAGAGTGAAAATTATATTCTAAATTATAATTCTATTAAAAAACTATATGTCATTTAATTTAATGCTTTTTATTTAAATATTTTATATTTATATTTTATTTACCTTTAGAGAGACTAAAATGCTTCAACTTCTTTTACGTGCCGTAAATCAGGACACACGGCTTTATTTCCCTTAAGAAGGAAGACATACTTAGGATTTTTACGTCCGAAAAAATTCCACAGAACCTGGCAGGTATTCAACCCGCGATCTTGGGTCTACGAATGGTAAAGGTAATGTAGTTATGGTCCTTAAATAAAAGTAGTTTGTAGGAATGAATGAACTAGCTTAATGATGGTGTAAACGACCTGGAAGTACTTGGTGTCTTAAAGCTCTCTGGTATTCTGCCCTGACCGGAATCGAACCCTGGACATCTGGATTAATAGTCGCAAACGCTACTACTAAACCATGCAGGAGGTTCTTCGTGAAGACGTACAACGATCAAAAAGTATCCCTTCAGTTTTTTTAAGGGATTTTCCGTTAGGTTTTGTGAATGCTTGTTAAACATAGGACACAAAGTTTCGTGAGCTATTCTGCGGAATTCATCTAGCATCCCCCGGCAACGTCTCCCAACCTCAAAAGTCGGCTACACTATCGCCAGGTTGGGACAGTATCTCTTGCTAGTGGCATTGAAAAAATTACCTCTTCAGAAACTCAAATGCATGTGGTCGACGTTTTCCTGGTTTAGGACACTGCCTTGCACTTTATTTCCCGAAGAGACATTTTATTATGCCCTTCCAACAATAGCTTTTTGAATTTAGGCTTACGAAATGATGAATTAATGATTCATTTCCCATTATAACGTTGGACGATAAATCATCTCTTTCAGTCTCTTAACAAGCAAGCAACCTCAAACTATTGTGTTCCCTGTTCCTAATGATCGCCATGTATTTAGGCTTCAAGGGATCATTTAGCATACAACTTTGATTATTCTAACTGGTGGAGCTGCCTGCAGAGATATCTGGATGTTTCGTTGTTATTCTCCCGAACGAGGATGTCGGCGGCAGGTATGGCTGCAGTGTAGGGCGCCAGGAATGGGAATCATCAATGAAACTGCATCTAATTTTTTCCAAATTATGACAGCCGTTTGACAGTCTGCCAAAAGAAGTTCCGTTATAAACACACCACTTAGATATTGCGTTTAAAAAACTATTTGCTTCACTATAATCTAGAGGAAGAAAACAACACTGCGCGACATATTATGTATTTTTTGCAAGTTAAACGGGCACAGAAAAAAAATGTGTTGCATTACTTATTGAATGCCTCTCCTACGTGGCAGTGTTTAGGAGACAGTTTCAAGGTTTTAGAAATGTTGAGTACATTAAAATCTTTATTTGTAATACTGTAAAGTAAATTTTGATTATGCATACACATTATATTTGTTATCACAGTGGGAAGTGTGGCGTTTTGTATTGTGTATGCTGATAGGTCATTTATACCATGAAAATAACTCTGTAATATTATTATCAGAGCTCAAAAGTTATGCAGAATTCTCTTTCTATTTGGGTGGATATATTTAAGAGTCAGATAGAAATGAACATTTTTCCGTACATTTGGGATCGGTAGAGGCAGTTTTTATTTGCTAATCTTTTTTTTACCTGTTTTGGACCGTTATTGATTTTTTCTGCGATTATTTATCCATTTTAAAAACTCACAAAGAATTGCAATATATCAAAGTGAAAAAAATTATAAAAATTACATGGAATTTTCATCCCACAAAATATCATTTTAGAATCTTATTATATATTTATTTCTTTTCAACTTATTCACTTAAGCTCTTTAAATAGCAGAACCTTCATTATGGAAAGGAACGCATGCTTACCTCGGATATTGCGAACACGGAAAATAGAGAAAGCAGGAAAGTTGTATAGTTTTGAATAGTCCTGGCGATTGACCTTGTATTGATCAGTGCTAGACAATTCTAGGAAATTTGTGAGTAGGTAACCTCTCAGCTGCATAAGTGTAACAAGCAATTGCAAGCGAGAAAGATGAGCTCGGTACAGCTGTGCAATAAACAATGTGTTCAGTACGGAAGTAAGAGAGATACTAACTTGATTCCCCTATAAACTATAAACAGAAAATTAGCTCAACCAGAAATTACTGTGTATCTTTTGCCCATTCGCCAGGACTATTCAAAACTACTTTACTTTGTCTTGATCAACATTTCCATTATATCCAAAAAGGTGAATGTTCTGTTCTAACTGGTGTAAGTCCTTCCAAATTAGCTTGTTTTAAATATGCTCCAATCACTTCAGTCGAAGTAGAATGTTCTTTTTGCATGAAAAAATGTTCTCTCCGACAAGCGGCTGACTATGAGAGTTGGTACCTTGAAAATACATCTTGTTGTTGCTTCTAATGAAGAAAAGCAAGCTTAGGGACTTTAATTGTGTGATAAAGAAATTATTAACTATCTTTAATATCCATTTTAATTAATACTGAGTGATATTACTCTCTGTTTTCACTTTTAATTTTTATTTTAATTATATTACTCCCTATTTCCAGTATTTTAAAGTACTTTTTGCCTGCCTATTTTAACCAAAATAAATATTCGAACTTGCGGAATCTGGTTATCATAAACTTTTTCATATAAAATGATTGCATATTATTATCAGAATATAAATGATAAATCCAATTAAATAGTATGAAATGTAAAAAAAGTTAACGCACTATATCTCATTCTCAAATCGGTGTGTATTTATGTAAGCTCAAACTTCGGTTCCTTTTTCTGCAAACAATAATTTACTCTTTAAATGAATTTTTAGTAATGCTTTACTGCACTTTTTACCATCGCGTTCCGTGTAATTTTTGTAAGATGCCCCGCCTATCCGCCGCAGTTGACAATTAGGTAGAAATAGAGGGAAAATAGTTATAAATAGAGAATTGCAAAATTTTATACGATCCCCAGCCCCACGTAAACTAAAATACAATTAATGTAGTTTAAGAATGAATTTTTAATATAATCAATAATAATAAATATCTTTACTGTTAAAATAAAATAATTAAATAATTTCATATTGCCACAATGCAACTAATAATTTTATATTTTAAATTAATATCGTCTGCATTCCGGTCCTTCTGTTAGACTTCAAATTCTACAAAAACCAGATGTGGGCAGACATAATCAACTATGCGGAGATGAGGCTAGTCTACACATAAACGATACTTTCACAAAATACTGTATTACCTCTCCCTGTTAGTAATGTGAACAGTCGCTTCTACCCTTGCGCGAGGGAGCCTGGGACTTCAACTGTGTTATTGGTAATCTGCTATCTATGTTACAGACAGTACACTAGTTCAAACAAGGATAAATTTCATTTCGTCAATAAAAATGAACACTTACGAGATAACACACTAATTTTAAATAAGGTAGTCTTAATGAGTGGTTACAGCCTTAATGAATGCTTTGGCGCTGCAGGCAGGGCTTCAATAAGCGACAGTAACGCAATCTGTCTTCAATTAACTGAAGTAAACGGTAACCCTTTTTCCTTCTACCCCTATAATATCTGCAGTAATTAATTTTATAAAGAGATAGAAAAGTTTAAGTCTATCAGCCGCTTTCCATACCCCGAGGAACGTAAAATTAGTAGAAATTAATGACTTTATAGCGAAATATTTCTCCAACCAAAATTACTTAATGAAGGTGGCATAAATTTGCTTAGATTTCCGTGCGTGTGGAGAACCCAACAAGTAGCTAGGGGAGCTATATAAGTGGGTAATGTGAACCCATAACACGCGAATACACAGACACTGTTTGCTTTTAGAAGAAGCTTCGTGTTACATAATATAATGAAAAAGTATAACTGGCAGCATTTCCTATTTTTTTAACTACACGACAAGTTGTTCTAACAATTTTTCTTTTTTGCGACGACTGTGAAGTACTTTAGGAGCATGCCTGTAAAAATATACAACACAGCAATACCGTAGCTTTAAGTATTTTAAAATGTAAAATTCGGTACCGTAAAGGAAAATAAATTATAATAATAGTATTACCTTTATAGACAGGAAAATGATTCCTGGATACTCAAGAGGTATATGGGATAAATATTTTCGATTCTTTTTTTTTTTTATGCAACAAAATGTAATTTGTCAGCCACAATCATCGTAACTAACACATTTCAAGCTATTGCATCTAATATTCTGTACAGTTCTTATGCACCAATGTTCCAGATATAAGATAAACGTGGTTCAACAGAAATATTGATTTTTGTATAAGGAACAGACACTGAGATTCCCACCTTATGCAACCCAAGGTCATTTGCCTGTGTAAGGTTTTTCCTTTCCCTAAAAATAAGCATGTTAAAGCGTTGCTGGGTCCGGAATCATTTACGTACTCATTTCATCAAACGTACTGATGTTCTGTTCAATTTCTATTAGCAAATTATATAATAATGGTCATTAGGAAGAATTCAGTCAGAGCGGTGTGATATTAACAAAATTAAGGGACAAACTGATTTGACAGGTAGGAGGCAAAATTTCAACATTTTTCACAAATATCCCGAGCAAATGTACTGATAGTATTACTAGTCGCCTCTTAAAATACATTTCTCGTAGTAGAGAAAACCTTAGAGAGGTCTCCCAGAACATATAGATTGAGACGAGAGAGGTTCCTGATTGCGTACTTAGAGGTCACGATCGTTCTGTTGGTTAGAGCATAGGCAGATCTGTGGTTGGAATTCCGACCTTGACGCGTATTTTTCAAGTCTGATTCATCCTTTCATTGAGCGTTAGAACGTTCCTGTATCAACAATATGTACATGCTTATAAACGAGAATAGGTCCATAAGTATCCGGCCTCGCCAATAAGGATTGTCGCCTTCACAAAACCCTTATCTGGTGTCATACCTTATCTGTTAAGTAAATAATTGCAACTATAACTTTCGCTTCGCTGTGTTCAGTTGTTAAGATATAGTTGCATAAAGAAGGCTAAGTGTAGAAGATTGTGACATGTTCAAAATAGAATGTCAACCTGTTATTAAGTTCTTCGCTTAATCCAAATGAAATTAAACAGCGACTGGACGGTGTATATGGGGAAATACCACCCCTCTCATATTCTACCGTAAAAGAATGGGCCAAACCTTTTCGAATGGCTCCAGAAAGCATTGAAGACGAACAGCGTGCAGGTAGGCCCTTGGAGGTGCTCACTCCTGAAAACATCGCTATTGTGGAAGGAGAAATTATGGTAGACCGGCAGCACAAAGTTACAGAAATAACAGCAAGGTTGGGCCTTTCTAAAAAAAAACAGTCCTTCGAATTATTCATGAACATTTAAACATGAATAAGTTTAGTGCAAGATGGGTGCCTAGACTTCTTTCCTCAGTCCAAAAGCAGCAACGAGTTATCTGTTGTCAGGCATTATTGGAGCTCTGCTTGTTACAGGAGATGAAACTATGATTCTCTACTATGATCCCTTGTCCAAAAGAGAGTCAATGGAGTGGTGTAAACCTGGCGAAGCACCGCCTCTAAAGGCCAAGGTCACTCAGTCAACCAAGAAGATCATGGCCACAATCTTTTGGGACTGTGAAGGAATACTCTTCATTGACTTCATGTAGAGGAACACCACAGTAAATGGAGAGTACTATGCTGGTGTACTGCACACACTATGTGCTTCCATCAAAGAGAAACGACAAGGAAGGCTGAGTGGTGGTGTACGCCTTTTTCACGACAACACGCCTGTGCACACAGTTCTTGTTGCAAAGGAGGCTGTGAAAAAATGTGGCCTCAAGGAGATCGATTATTCACCCTACAGCCCAGATCTAGCTCCCAGTGACTATTTCCTCTTCTTAAAACTCAAGAAGGACCTTCGAGGAGGGAATTTTAAGTGTGACGAAGAAGTGATGGATGCTGTTTATGCCCATTTTGCAGACAATACTTCTGACTATTGGGGGGGGGGAATTGAAATGTTAATTCAAAGATGTGAGAAGTGTATTGCAATAAATGATAACTATATTGAAAAGTGAAATTTAATTTTTGTTTTTATCATACCTAGAAAATGGTAAGTCCAGGAACTTATGAACCCACTATGGTACTTATTGTTTCTTTTCTTAACTGTAGGTGAAGTAAAATGCCAGTTATTTCATTAATTTTTATACTTTTTATCTTTTTCTCCGAATATTTCATGTCCAGATCTGTGAACTGTAAACATCTAATGGAAATCCCTCATTATTGAAAAGTGTCATCAACAAGAAGGGCAGTACTGCATTTGTTACTTATTGAAAAAATAACAATATCGCAGTCCCTATCGTTAAAATGTGTTCCTCTAGATGTGAAACGTGATGGAGTGGAAAGCCAAAGGTACTTTATGCAATATTTATGTTGGAGATAAATTCCAGATTCAGATTGCGAAAAATTCCCTAACAAATCTGCAATTATCCACATTGTCGCATTACTTTTTCTGACCAGATAGGGTAGGTTAACCCTTAGGATAAACTAACGCTTCTATTTGCTGTTTACAGATATTATCTTGATGCACTGTAGCTAACACGTTACTGGAAGTCGGATGGAGCCGTGAATGTAAACTGAACCATCACGTATATGACCAACCCTGTATTTAAACAGCCTATTATATCCGACGTTCATCTTGGAACCGGACAAATTTCTATACTTAAACATGTCCAGTATATTCTCTATGTTGGACAATCGTGAATTCTGGAACCAGGACACCCCTTATGGTCACAACTAGATCATATTCTTATTTAAGCTTGATTGACTTTAATCTCAAAAGCTTTAGACCAAGTACACAGTACTGTTACATTAAACGGGTGGACTTTTTTCCTTAACTGGCTTTCTGCTACCTTTTTAAGTTTGTTTGACAATAATGCTTTGCAATGGGTCATTAAGCACAGTGGTATTGAAAGGCTGGGTTTTTCTTTAACGTTTATTTTCTATTGAGTTTCCTCTTTAAAACATTTAAAATTGTTACACATTTTCCAGAAAGTTCAATGCACATAACTGTAAACTTAAGCAAACAATTGCATGTCTAAAATAAGAAGAGTAGTCCTCAGTTACTGTTGAGTTGTGGAATGCAAAATTGTGTTTTATTCTGTGTGCAGTTTCAATATAAGTAGTAGCTTTTATTTTAATTTCATTAAGCATTAATTATGTACATACTACGAAAACCTGCTTCCCTCTATCATGGACACCTCGTTAAAATGAACAGTTTTTTTTTAACCTGTCCTGGTTAGAGAGGTTTCATAGAATTAGGAAAATAACGACCTCGTAATTAGCAACGCACTGCAGATTGACATTCCTAATGAACTGCCTGAAATATGGGTCACGAAACCAACCGGCCATCGGCACAATATACGATTACCCAATTTATCCCTCTCTAGACCTGCGTTGCTATGGGGGACAAAAACAGCTTGGAAATTTTGTTTTAATAAGTAAATTCTTGATTATTAAAATTATAATCGGTTGATAAGGAATATATTGACGACTCCCCTTTCTAAAACTTCATATGTAGACAAATCGAACAATTTCCCGTACGACAAAACATGAAATGCAATAATTAATTATTTTAACTAAGTAGTCATTTCATGAATGCGGTCCTGAAGACAAAATTATTATTATTATTATTATTATTATTATTATTATTATTAGTGCATACGCTGTTTAATACAAAAGTATCCAAATTTCTATAAATATTATTTCTTAACTATACAATATGTTGATAGCTTAATGCGTATTACACAAGTGGTATTAATTCAATTGTTGTTATGGTTCCAGCCTGTGAGAGTACAATGATAAAAAATCTATGCAATGTTACAGGAAATATATGGATCATTTGTTGTTCCCTATAGCACAGTTTGAAGATTGTTTAAAACGTTTAAAGAGGAGTGTAAATCAATTTTAAAGTAAGGTGAACTCTGAGCTCTAGTTTGTGCTCTAACAAAAGAAACCATTAACTGCAGCTGTCATTGTGAAAGAGAATAGCCGAATAATATTAAGAGCACTTAAAAAAATTCTCACAATTTCACTGGGTGTCACCCACACATTGATAATTGAAAAGTTGTAAAAGAGATGTGTTTGTGTACGGTGTGTTCCAAGATTGCTGATTCCGCGCGTGCGCAAAGCTCTGTAAGTTACCAACACCAAAAAAGCAAAAGCTTCTGCTGGGAAAGCTATGGTCATCTCATTTTTCGATATTGAAATGGTTTAGCAGTATGTCGTACTTGCACACACAACTGTAACTGGGCAATACTACAGAGATATCCTGAAAACTCTGCAAAGCCTTGTCACATGCTGAAAGCCCCATGCCACACATCGCAAATGTTCTTTCTAAATGTCTCACAAAAATCAAGAGAAGTGTGTTCCTCAACCTCCGTACAGTCCAGATTTAGCTTCGTATAACGTTTCCTTTTCCCAATATTGAAGAAATACCTTCCTCAAGCATTTCCATCATGAAAAGCAGCGATGAAAGTTGCGAAGACGATTCTGAAGCAGATGTCAAAAATTCTTT
The DNA here is from genome assembly GCA_030762175.1 of Metallyticus violacea. NCBI lineage: Eukaryota > Metazoa > Arthropoda > Insecta > Mantodea > Metallyticidae > Metallyticus > Metallyticus violacea. The sequence goes on along the minus strand of CM060839.1, from coordinate 31,343,939 downwards.
CCAGGATGTATTTGAAGATTGGCCGGAATATTGGGAACAACATTGAGGAATATGTCAAAATTATGAGGATGAGTAAATTAATTTGAAAAAAAAATGTATGATCATTCTTTATTGAACAGCCTCGTGTTACTTTTTTACAAAAGGTTTCTTATACACCTTAGTATCTTGGTATTCCCCCCCCCACTTTTCTAACATATTTTATTAAATGTCAGCAACAGTCAGCAAGCATTCATGTTGATTATTCATTGTAGTACATTTTGGGACACGGTGACAAAATGAAAACCAAGACACTGTGGATCTAATTGTTGGAAGTTAACTAACAACTGTTCAACTGTTACATCGCTTTTATCCATCTGGATTGAAGACGTTCCGAATCACTTTCTCATTCCTAAATTTCTACGTAATGAGTTCACGAATCGGGGCCCAGCAATCTTTGCTTCCTTGATCATTCATTTGCAGGAATTTTTCTTAAGATGTTAAACCGTCTCACCTCCTTGATTCACACCATGTGCCTCAGAGTGTCAATCTAAGTTATCTGAAATCAAAATTTCTATTTCAAAATATGAATATTTCACTAAATTGTAAATTAAACTAGTATTATTATAAACTGAGAGGTTTAAATATTAACGATTATATTTTAAATTGAATTTATTAAGAATTCAATGTATTTTAAAGACGAATATATGGTTTATATTAAGCATTGTATTTTTAAAAAAAAAAACACAATTTACGATTTAGCTATAAGCAACTGTGATCGGATTTCTGATGCAGACCCTGCCAGTAAAGCTTTTTTTTTTTTTTTTTTTTCCAGTTCGCAGAAGGACCCCAAAGGAACATAAAACACCCCCTGCCTCCTCTAGATATTTGCTGATCCGAAGTAGGTTAGTTGTTTTTCCACCTCATGTTTTCCTTTGTGTTGCGGTCCGTTTCCCGTATGCTGCCGGGGATCAGCAAGGCTCTGTTTTCTAGCTTACTTTACGATCTGGGAGGAAGCAGGACAGTAAATTGTCGGATTTTTGTCTGTTCTTGCACTCTGGTGCAGTGGCGGCTCATTTTATGACCAATGAAGCACAAAAAGGACGTGTCGTGCTTTACAGCAAGTTTGTGCTAATTTTCACTTGCTTGTTCAGCAAAAATGCTGCGGGATGAGAACGAAAGTATATGGAGGCAGAGTGTTGGTTAACTACAGCAAAAGCCTTAGTAGCCATTCTCATTACATAAAGTTTACCACTGTGCAGAGAACAGTATTGTATAATAACACATTACTTACTTATGCATTAATCAACAGAATCTAGAGAAAAATCACCAATAAAATATTGAGGTAATTTTCTTTAACTTGTAAGTTAATACTGGATGACCCACGAAACACCGACCTGATCTAGGCATCCCAGCTTCAAGTGCGCAAAGGTCACGGCGATCCAGATAATGACGGAATATTGGCAGAGAGGGGAAAGGAAAAGGAAGGAACTGGTATTATTGGAACTCATATATATATATATATATATATATATATATATATATATATATATACTCATAAAACACTCAGAGTGCAATATAAAAAGGTTCACATAAAATTGAACACTAAAAACCGTAAAATTGAACACTAAAATCACACTATATTTCGAGCTTGGCTCTTGGTCACGTGATGAATTTTATGTGAACCTTTTTATGTTGCACTCTGAGTGTTTTTTATGAGTTTTTATGCTTTTTAGAAGTTTTTATTACTCTATTAATAGTATATATATATATATATATATATATATATATATATTGGATATTTTTAACAAGGAAGCGGTTTGTGTCCCGGGGATATTCTCAATGCTCTGTTTTCTATGCAGCAAAGATTTTCAACAGTGGAGGAATGCGTGCATCCCGGTTGCATTAAAATTTTGCAGCCAAATTTTCTATTTTTTTTCATATAAAGAACGGTATATAAGTCTTAGTGATACAGTGGCGTACAACGGGTCTGTTGTTACACCTGATGTAATCGCTAGAATTCAAATACAGACGCTGAAAAGTCCTACTAAATCGGAATATAAATTAATGCAACATGTACAATGTCCATTTTTGCTTATGAAGTGGCAGGTGGTTTTTCGTGGGCCTGTGTATATCACGTTTGCCATTACAATTTCAAATGCGATTAATACTGATTTACGTTTTTATTAATTTATTGAAGTGTCAATGCTTTATGCATTTGATACAAGGACAGATCTCCATCTTGTACTTTAGCGCTAAGGTTTCTGCTTGTTTAAACGATATGATAATATTTTCATCCGTTCCTCGGTCTATAGACTTATTTTTACTTTTGGAATGTTATCTCTGAATATCATAGCGACCCTCTCAATTCCCACTCTCGTTATACTATTTTTTTCTATATATTCTCCTCCTGGCTGTATTTAACATTTCATTATTTATTTTATCTAATTTAGTTTTATTGCTAGTTCTTTAAGTACTTTCTTCATACGTGACTCTAATATTTGATGAGTTTTTTATGTTTTTGCCTGCATTTCAACATATAAATAGTTTTAGGTGAAATAATTGCTTTTGTTTGTCTGTTTTTGTTTCTTTTCTAGTACATTTATTTTGTCATTCTTTTATTTTTTCCGCCTTTTGACTTGTGCCTGGACTATTATTGACCCCATATCTATTATTACCTATAGTATTTTATTTATTTTAATAATATTTGTCCTTTTAATAAATACTTTCCTGTTCTACTTACAGTTGAGATGAAAGCTGTATAACAATCCCTGTAAGATATTTTTCCTATGGGCTAAGGCACATTTTCACCATAACAAATTAAATTAATTTCTTGATTGAGTGTTTAATATTATGCAGCTTTATTCATTATATTGCCGTAAGTGACTCATATTGCTTTATTCCATTATTTATTGCTATTCTGTGTGTTCACCCGGAACTTTATTTTTAATAACATTATTTGAGTAAATGTTTTGCATTTTTTAAATATCTAAATATTTATAAGTTAGTTTACTTTTTGTCAAAATCTGCTAATACAATTATTAATCAGGAGACTGTTCAATAAAATATAACCATACCAACTTATTTTGACAACATATCTTTTACTCATCCTCATAATTTTATATTTCTTGAAGTAGTCCCTTTGGGACGTCCAATGCATCTGTTCTGCCGTTTCTGCCAAATATGTTGGAAATCATTGTTAGAATCCATTTTGCTGACTACAGCACCTCTTATTGGAAAATGCCTCCAAGTGTCCCCCAATTTGGAGAAAAGGAAGAAAATCACAAGAGGCTAAATTTGGACTATGGGGGGGGGGGGGGGGGTAAAATACACACATCACATTGGTTTTTGTGAGCTATTCAGTATTTGCTATGTGTGACCGTGCATCTTGTTGCAGCATCAAACTTCTGTACCATTCCTTGAATGTAAAATAAATGAGATGACCATAACTTTCCCAGCAGAAGCAACCACTTTTTGGTGTTTTGTATTGGTGACCACACAGAGCTTTGCTATTTGTTCTCAGGATCGAAATGAAATAGAGCAGCGATTATTTTTTAAAGAAATTGCGCTTTCCTGCTATAAAATCTTCAACTGCTTGCAAATTTGAACGTGAATGCTCTTTTGTTCTGGAATCGGCAGTCTTGGAACCCACTGTGCAGGTCTCATCTGCAACTTTTCATCTACCAATGGGTCAAATTTTGAGAATTTCTGAAAGTTTTCTTAATGTTATTCGACAATCCTCTCTCACAATGACAGCAATGGTTCTAATAGTTTTTTTTTATTTTTATTTTTTTATTTTTTTTTTTTTTGGGGGGGGACACAAACTTGGACTTGACGTTCCAATCTCAAAGGAGATCAATAACACACTCCCCATCTATGCGTGTATTCCACTGACTGCCTCTTGTTTTTCGGGTTATAATGACATAGGATTGGTCACCAGTAACAATCCACAGAGCAAGCTCATCGCCGTTTTTTGCCTTTCGAGTTAGATTTTCTTGACAAACCTGACTCATTTCAGGAGCCAGCATGCGTGCGGCACACACCTCGAACACCAGTTTTCTATAGCCAAACAAAACATGGAGGTGATGGACTCACTCAAGTGAAATCCAAATTGTTGCAGGAATGTCGTTTTACTTGATGTGGCAAATGGTGCAAATCAACTTGTCCAGGCGCACTTGATGTGCAACATAATGACTGCACTGAAGGCTGATCATGAAATATTTCATGACTGGTTTGTTTAATTTTTGGGTTCCTTTCTATAGATAGCATTCTTCCTTCCATGAAATCCGTGTACGTCGCCATTTTCCTTACTATTTTGTGTATGTGTGACGTTGCAGATGAGCACCACTTGGTAATGAATAAGAGTTTAGTTTTATAGCAGTTTTTGTCTCAATATTTCGCATATTCTTTAAATTAGCGCGAAGGAGGTAAACATTTTCAAAACACACTCGTAAAAGTAAAACTTCAGCATAATTGCAGTTCGATAGGTAGAAGAAATATAGGACATCTAGAAAAATATGGGACGATTCATCTCAGGATACTTGAATATTGTGCTCTAAACTTTACATAATAATATTATATGTCTTTTGAAGTCTCTTGAAAATTCGATTATCAACTACAAGCTGGTCTGGAAATGCTTTGAGTTTTATCATGATACCTCCTGAACATATAGATACTGTCTCATAAGTAATGTCGTTGTTAAGCAAAACTTTATTTTAAAGTTTTCTGACAAGAAATTAAACTAATCTTCAAAGTAAAGGCCATTAAATTCTACAGTCTTGAGCCACCTTTCATCGGGACTTGTTATTCAGTTTCTGGATTTTGGTGCGAAGAATTCGGCGATACCCCACTTCCACGGCTTCATTGTCTTCAAAATTTCTTCCAGCAGGAAACAAATTGATGGATCTATTGACTTTTTCCAATTCCTGGATCTTTTCCCATAGTTGTTTGGGGGGAATGGGGTTTGGTAGTGTTGTAAGGAAACTCTATTTCGATTAATTTATGCCCTACATCTCTGTCTCTAAACATAATGAACTCTTTCCATTTGTTGAGAATAAAGATTCGCATCGACTGCGCGTCCCTTTGGAACAACCTTCCAGTGAATCATGCCTTGTGAAACTTTCACAAGACACATTATTACTTTGGGATCGAACCGATTTTGTTTACCGTTGACTTTGACAGGCTTACGGGGATCGAGCCACTGTTTCGACGTATCAGGGTTGTGGTAATGCATTCATTTTTCATCGCACATTACATTTCTTCTCATAAATTTATCATCCATGAGATTTGCAATGAGCTGACGACAGATATGCATTGTATGGTGGATCTGTTCAGCTGTCCATAAGGTACAAATCTGCAACTTCTATATTATTTTAAGTGTGTTAATCTGGCGATGTGCAGTATCTTTTGATGCACTAAATACTTCTGACAGCCTACGAGTAATTTTTTGGGTGTTTTCTTCCAAACTCTGACCATGTTCTGAACATTTCATATTTTAGATCTTTCAGAACACGGTAAATCTTTAGTGTTTTCCTCTCTATTATTGAAACGCTGGAACCATGGTTGTGCTACATGATACCTTCTCCGTCCAATTCACATATTCTTCTAGTCGCGACAGCAGATTTATCATCTTGTTTCCAGTATTGCTTTAGAAGAGCTATAAACCCTAACTTTGTTACCTCCATTTTATGATTCTGTATTAACAACTAATTACTGACACAGGCTCACAATATAGACAATAATAACCGTAGCATCTTGTAATGTTCAAACAAAAGAAAAAAAAACATTAAAATCTTACAAACAGAAAACTTAAAAAACGAAATTTCTTATGAGACAATCAATAATAAAGTTAAGATGTAATGGATACCAGGAATTCAGATACTACATTTAAAGGATCTGAGCATGATTGTATGCCAACAAAACCTGCCTCAAACTATAAACGACAGAATGACAATCCGTGATAGATACTGACAATCAAAGACTTGCCTATTAAGGACTGCTTAAACGTGAAAAAAGACTATTATGCAAACCTAGCATTAAAACACGTAGACAATTAGCCTAATTCTGGCACTGGTGCTATAAAAGGCTACCAAGCAACTAATATTTCATGAAGTCATCACCGCCTTCACAACTCAATTTCAAATAACGTCGCCCTAACAAGTATACCAATATTCAAACACACTAGAATGACTTTATTCAACAAATGTTTTGAAACTACAACAATGTAAATTATTGATCATCATAAATTAACTTCCATTTTCTTGGAAACATTGAAAATTCAATTAATTAATTATATTACCATTTATTTAATTTCAAAACGTTAATCTTTTACCATTAGAGAACGTAGGCTTTCAAGGCCAGAGTCATAGATGTAACTGTAATTTTTTTCCGAACTGTTGTGCCACGGTCGGCTGGAGATGAAAATTCCAGACGTTTCAGACGCAATGATACCTCCTCCGAGGAGACTTGATCCACGTCACTGAAGATGTCCGCCGTAGTTGCTGACGAAACCTATAATTCTCATCTCGAGCAGACCACGGCACAACAGCCCGGAAGAAAATTGCAGTTACATCTTGAACCATTAGTAATTTCTATTATAACAACAGAAAACTTCTTTAGTGTTAAAACTATAATCAGTTATATCATAAAATATTATCCTTGATATCTACTGCATTAACATTTCGTCTTCCTGCTGTTATTAATTAATTTATTTTTTACTTTCAATTGATTCCTCTATATAAGATTCAGCGACTGGTGCTAACTTCCACCTCCAACTTCAGCAATACCGGCTCCAGTGTTTGCAAGAATCTTTGCCGACTCCGCCTAACACAGTGCCCTGTGTAATTTGACGCATTTGGCAACTTCAGAAACTTAGCGACCTCCATTTGAAACTTCGGAGGAAACTTTCCAGCACTATTAATGGACAACTACATCTATTACTTCTATAATACAATAACAAGTATTTGCATTTCACAGTTTTTGGACGTAAAGCAACATTTTTCTTAAACAGCTCCACTCAACTCACAAGACAATAGTAAATGTAAGTGGCTTGTAATTTTTCCTGTCTCGACTATGAACCACCAAAATATGATCAACCTCATCAACACACAAATCGTGTAATTCATGGCGCCTACAAGCCCAAAAAATTCCAAAAGACAAAACTCCCTTCATTAGCAAATACCTAAAATAGCGTGCTTCTATCATAAATCGATCAATTTCGAATTTAGAGAGCACTTTTGATTTTTTTCGCCTTATATCCAACTGAAAAATTCTTCAAGTAGTCTAAAACCCTTCCAAAAGATGAAACGTCTTCACCATACATCATGCAAACCTTCAATGGAAAAAATAAACTAACCTAAGAATCTAAATTTTAAATTACTTACCATATTAATAATCAATAAACGCTATACTATATATTTATCAGCTCTAAAAACCATGCCAACAAGATCTTTTTTTATTCGTTGAACTAACATCTTTCTATTTTCTCCATGTACAGGATTTGTCATATCTCTCTGTTCGTATAAACTTTTCGGTTTTGAGGAATTATCAAATCCTCAGCTACCTCCGCTTCCTTTATAATTTCTTCTAGAATGACTTCCATATTTTCAATATCGAACATTGCGCAATTAACATACATTTCCATTTCAATTGTTAAAAAAAAAAAAAAAAAAAAAAAAAAAAAAAAAAAAGCATCGTCATAGAAATGAGTACTAAGAAACCATGGAATATAACATTACATATTTTAAATTGTTATTACTTTTTAATTATATTTAAACGTTGTACACAACATGTATATAATTTTCATTCTGAACACTGGAGAAAATCAGCGCGCTAGGTCACAATTACCAACATTATACTCTAGTTACATAAATAATTATTTTGTTGTAGAAGAATTAACTGATCACTGTAATTTGTAAATCATCTACATAAAAATAAAACTGGCAAAGTTCAAGGTTTGTTGATGTCATACAACAAATTGAACTGGTTTGCAGAAATGACGCATTTTGTGATTTTGAAAATGTGTTTCTATAAAGTCCCAATATCAAGAAGCGTAGCTGATAAACATACTTACTAGAATTTTGTTCTTCAGAACAAGCGAGGTACAGAACGCCACTGTCGTAGTTTTACAGGGACGCCACGCTCTGTTTGCAGTTTCTGAGGGCAAGTTTCCCGAGAAATCACGCTACGTGCTTGGAGAGAAATATTAGTGCATCATTATGCAGTTGGGAGCCAAGGACCAGCTGTATGAACACCGCTCGATGCAGACTGGCCGCAGTATGACCACCTCTGCAAGATACTAGAGCACGATAGAGGAGGTGTGAGTTTAAAATGTAAAAACAGTAGCCGTTATAGGGAGATGCACAACATTTAGACAATGTTGTCATGTTTAACAGTTTAATTTACTTTGTGTAGTTTTTTTGTGGATAAAGTTTGAGTTCGAAATGTTAACAAAATATTTTATATTTTTATTTAACCTTTCTATAACCACAATTAAACAAAAAATATGCAACCACTTAAATATAGCTATTGTAATACCACCTGCCGAGATGCCACCAGGATGTTATAACTGAAGTCCGTCGACTGACTTACAACTTGGCGATGTTCTTCTTTAGTCCTATGCAGTGCTACATTTTCCCTATTCAATCTCGATGGCTAAGACGAAAAAGGATGTTATATTGGGATAATAGGAGTCCCTTCGGCGAATCGAGCAAGGTCGGCTCCTTCAGGAAAGACGAGGTGTTTCCAGACGAATGCTGAATAACTCAAAGAACTCTGCTAAAAGTTATTAAAGGATTTTCTTATACAGTGGGACGTGGATCGTGCAAGCTCCAAGGCTTCTCTCTTGTCTCTGAATAAATTCAGGGACCATTTATACAATTGTAATGCCCAAGGGAGGGGTAATAATCACCTAGTCTAGACATGAGAGTTATTGTTAAACACTTCTCACTATCATGAGGTCAACAGTCACCAGGTCCTGACATCATAAGATCTAAGAGGTTCATGGTTTGGGTTTGTTAAGCTTAAAACTAAACAATACTTCATCGGTACAATAATTCTGTCTATTTATAACATGCACACGTAGACATAATATTTTATGTGAGTGGAATAGAGGGTTGCTTTTTGTTTATGCAAGTGTTTCTCTGATGACCCTTTCAGGTCACATCACTTCTGGGATGTACAGTGTAGCAAGGCAAGTCACCCTTAATATTTATTACGTCTACGTCTTACTATGTTTGGGTTGGTTTATACAGCGTGTTTCACTAACTAAGATATACAGCGTGCTGTTATAAGATGTCATGTTCTTATTTTATCTTTTCAACGTTACGATTCCTTATAATAGCTCGCTTTCGTTACAAAGCCGACTCTTCATTACACTATTTACAAACTGATATTTTTCAGTATTACATTATATTTTTAATCCTTCAAATAATATACATTTATATTATAAAATGTAAATTAGGATTTTACTCCCGAGTAGAAAGTGATTAATTTCATTGAGAACATATAATCTGTTTACTCTGGAATGATAATAAACAACATTTTTTTCCATTGCTAGTATTTAGACCAAAATAATATTCATATTTGTGAAAAAGGAAATGTCCAAGAGCTAAAATTGTCTTTAAAATGAAAAATATTGTTGCTCTTCCATTATTAATAATTTTATAATTGTATGTTATTTAAAACCCTTATATTTTGATACTTTATTAATAACCAATAAGAAGTGAAAGCTTTTAATACACGATGGAAAACACTCGTATGTAAGTGCCATGCATTACTTTTTTCAGAAAACAAGCTCGGAGTCAACTAGCATTATAAGATTATCAAAAATCTTTTGATAATTTTACTTCATGCACATATTTGTTTATATCTTTATAGTGTTTGCGATATGAAATGTCAACTTCGATAGACGTTCTTCTCTGCAGAAACTCCACCTTAGTAGTTTGTACTTGTCCATATTTGAAAGAGTCTGAAGTTTTACAATTTTCTAATCACGTGGACAGCAACTCAATTCTTAATATCACATACAGACTTCTTTGTTCCCTGCTACTTTATTGTGCATTCTTGTGCGAATTAATGTGAACAAGCAGGTAAATTTAGCTATACAAGTTGTTCAGTGTTATTAACTGTTTTCCTCCAATTCTACACCTCATTAATGATGAGTTAATTAACTATAGCTATTGCTTATATTGTACTAGAAGTAACTTGAGTTTCTAGCTGTTTTAGCAATCATGTTTTTATTTATAATGGATATCACACATAATAAGAGAAGGAGGCTATAACCCGCCATGAATTTAGTAATAATACCCAGAGACAGATAACAGTTGGATGCAATATAAGTGTGGTTACTGCTAATAATATAATTAGAAGAGAAAATGAGATTGGGTCAATTTCACCTCAAAAAGAAGATCGATGTAACCGAAAACGAAAAACATCAGGTCTCTCTAATTAGAACCAGCAGAGTTAATCCTGAAAAGCGCAGTTTTGATTTATAAATAAATTTGGAGGCTGCGAGGGTGAAAAATCTATGCATAGGGGACTTGTAGAAGCTGGAAGGAAAGCTCGAAGAGCTGTCAGGAAACAATTTTTGTCTTGTACTATGAAAAAAAAAAATAAAAAAAGAGAATGGCATGGACTAGAAAATGTCTGAACTGGGCACAAGAAGATTGAGGAAAGGTTTGAAAGATGATGTGCAGAGGTTAAACGTTTTACATGTAAAGAATAGCGATGGAGAGGAAATCTCACCAAAGTACATTAAATAGATAGTAAAATTTCCATAAAAGAAGATGTTTAGGGCTATTTTGTATTCACAGGCACTAAATGTTTGATTTCTATTGATAGAATGATGAACAGCTATAAGTACTCCCTAATTTCATGGAAAAGAGCCCCTCAGAACTGAAGAGATTGACAGAGAAACTGAACATTGAAAAAGGCGATTTTCCAGCAAGACCTTGCCCCATGTCAAGAAGCATCGAGGAATGTTAAAAGATTTCATGGCGAAAAAAGGTTTTTGGTGCTTGAACTGGCCTGGAAATTCACCCGATCTCAACCCTATAGAGAATCTTTGCGCAATTGTCAAGAAACGGATGAGGGAAATGAACTGCACTCCAAAGAAGAGATGATTTGTGTTGTGATAAAAGCGTCGTTTCATGACCCAGAAATAAGTGAAGTATGTAACAAACTGATGGACTCTTTGCCCAGACGATTGAAAATGGTAAATAAAGTGGGCACGTTAAATACTAAAAACTCTGTTTAGTAAAAAGTAATATTGAAATTTTGTGAAATAATTGAAAAAATAGAATAATATCGTTGTTCACCTTAAGTTGCATATGGCATAAAAACTTGTATCGTTCCCTTGGAAACTGCCTGTGAAACATATCAAGTGCCATCTAACGAGCGATTTTTAAACACAAGGAGCACCAATAGGGTCATACATTCGTTACATGTTATTGGCAATGCCACATATGAAAGAATATAAAATTTTTGCGGCACTTGTACCCCGAACAGTTAAAGAAATATGGGCATTTATCATTCCATAAACATGAGTCCAACGTTATCGATGTCAACAATTTTGGTTGTTAAGGGGATAGAAGTGAAACAGTTCGATTTGTTTATGGACATAAAGGTATTGTAAAATATTTCCCTCGAGAAGAAGTCTTATTATTACTACTACTGTATTGTTTACAAATTTTACATGAGCTAATTTTTTTAGAAGTTCAGACCATGCTTTTGCCAATCTTTTAACTCCAAAAGATTAACCCACTGTGTAATACTTGGAATAAGCTTTTAGCGAATCCCAAAAGAATGTAGTTATTGTGGTTGTACTTATGGAAAAAAAAAATATTTGAAACATTTTCTTCAAATCTCCATCGATCCTATTTACTTGACATTACATTATTATTGTGAAGACAAAAATGTTTTATAAATTTTATTCAAAGATAAGCACCAAAATAACCATGAAAAAAAATAGCGGATGTATCGGAAATACTTTTTGGTGGGGGGGGGGGGTTCCTCACACACCAAAACAAGAAAAAAGTCCATATAAACTTATCTCCGGAAATATTTTGTTTTTGAGTTATTAACGAAAGTTTACCAAAACAAGAAAATATATCCATATAAATATTTGTCCGGAAATCCTTAGTTTTTGAGTTATTAATGAACGTTTACGGCAGAGTTAAAGCGAGATTATTTCTATCACGTCTTCAATAGGGTTATTACCATATCACACAAATTGCTAATCTTCAATAGTCTTATTGCTGCATTTTACGAATGTTTTGTCATATAAATATGCAATGCTGATGCGCCAGGTGCATCGATAAAATCGTTCGATTACTTAACAAAATGACTTTTATTTTCCATTACGAACTTAAGTTGACTGCACCTTGAAACGCGTTGAAGTAAACTATCATTAATAAATCAAAAACTAAGAATTTCCAGACAAATGTTTAAATGGATTTTTATTGTCTTGTTTTGGTAAACTTTCATTAATAAATAATAAAATTAATAATTTCTGAACATATGTTTATATAGACTTTTTTCCTGTTGTTTTGAAAAACTTCCATTAATAACTTAAAAACTAAGAATTTACAGGCGTACGTTTATATGAACATTTTTTCTTGTTTTGGTGTGAGGAACCCGCCACCAAAGTTTGTAAAAGTATTTCGGAAACATTCTATATATATATATAGGTATGTCTGTTTACGCTGCAAAGGCCGATTTTGAGTTAACGAAACTCTGTTTATAACGATTAATTAACAAATGATTCGTCGATTTCGTTAACCAATAAAATTGAACCATTGAGATTAGGGGTTAACCCAAAGCAAAAATTTAAAAATTGTTCTAGCGGCAGCAATATTTGCTTTTGTTGTTTTATGCAACGAAACTCGATATATACCATTTGAATAAAATAGTAAAAAGAATTTCTGTAAATTAGGGAAATCGAACCATTAGAAGTGTAGGTATACCTGAAAAACTAAATTTAAAAAGCCTATAGCGGCACTCTGCTCTAGTGTTCTGAAATACCCTTCACAAATTTGATTACTGAGGAATTCGCTTTGTTTACACAGCTCCTGCGTAACGATCTTTTTAATTCAAGTGTTTTCTACCTATAAACAAAACAAATTATGTTTTAAATTACAGTAATTGAATTTCAGTATTACAGTATTCAGTTTATAAAATCAGTTAAATTATATTTTTCTTTTTCGTTTTTTCTTCTTCCCGTATTTTCTTAGAATCAATATGTTTTAATGAGTATAGTTTTTACACATTTTTCAACCCCCTCCGCTCATAAAGTCATATATGTCCATATGTATGCTGGAAATACAGTAGAATGGATTGAAAGATGATAAAATAAATAAATAATAATAATACTTTATTTCATTGCTAGTGTCATACACACATTTTGCCCATTCCAAGAGGTTTCTATATTGAATTTGAATGCATTTTATAATTTCGGGATTTGAAGGAAAACATATCTCTTTTTCTTATGATTAGTTGAGGAGAAAACTGACTTGTAGCGGACTTCTGAGGCCGGAATGCCCATAGAGCGCCGCTACGTTGTACCAGTAGAGATGATGATGAAGGATGCAGGGGAGTCATTAAATCTATGGTTGAATGAAATATTGATGACGTAAGTGAGCTCGGAGTCCTTAATACCTTAAAGATATCTGGCATTCATCTTTTCGGGTTAATGAAAAACAGCTTGAGCTGACCGGGAATGAACACAGAACCTCCGGATTAGTAGTCGCAAACGCTACCACGAAGACTATCGCAGCTTTAATTATTGGTTCAATAGTATATACATGTTATATATAACATGTATATAAATTAATTAATTCATTAATACAATTAATATATATATATAATATATAATGCACCTATTTTCAATTCGTCAGTTATATATTTACTCTTTGTCCGAATTCGCTTATATTGTTTTTAAAAAATATTTTCGTTATTATTTTTAAATTGAAAAAAATATCACTCATATCCTGAAACACACACTACAGAACGTTCAGGCCTGTCTGTGTTTTTCTCAGGTGTTTATTTAATGCCCAAAATGTTGATTATTTTGGTTATTATATGATTTATTATTTCGTTTTTATTGTATATGCTTTTACTTCAAAATATGATACTTAATTATATAAAATAAAAAACACCCATTTCTAGTACAATTTTAATTTATTTATGCTGGTTTCCTCTTTATGTGCTCACCCTTTCTTTTTCATCTTTTCTCTCATATGCATGATGAAGGCAATTATTAGATCATAAAGAGTAGTTAAAAAAAAGTTAACAAAATTAGAAGCTGAATTTTTAAAGCTCTATTGTTACGTTTTATCATAAAAAAACTGATGGATATTGACGCACTATAAAATAAACATTTTCCTGTGCTATTAACTGAGTAGATTAGTTTCATCTTTAAAATTCTTTCAACTTGTTCCATTAGTACTGGTAAGAACGATTCAGCTACCTTGCATTTGTCTCACTATCGCTGGTTTCTTAGTAACGCGCTCGTAAAACATTTTAGTGGCTTTAATCACCTACCACAGCAGCACAGGAAATGTGTTGAGCGCATGCGCCTTCAGTAAACAACAGACAAATGAAGGCTGGCCTGTGCACATGTTTTTGTGAGAACAGAGAACGGAAGATTACATGGTTTAGTAGTGCGATTATTTTTGTTGCAAATACAAGCTCCTTATCTAATATTGTTGATGATAATGGACATATCGACTAGATTTGTAGGGGTGAATACGACATCCTGCACTGGAAACAATCGCAGCTGCAAGGTATACAAACATTTTTAAAAGCGTTTACTTTTAACAAATGCACAGTACTTCTCTTAGATTTCATTTATAGAATGTCTGTTGCACTTTAAAATCTGGGGTGGGACTAAATTCTAGGAACCAGACAAACTGATGCTTTTTGTCATCTTATTTGCTATTTGAGGATCTTAACCTAACGAATTTTGTATTAAACGCAGTTAAGTTTTATATATAAATTTAATATACCTATTCTCCCGTATACGCCTTTATTTTTTAAAATAAACTTTCAAATCGGGTACATGCATTTCACCGAAAAACATGTGAAGAACTGAACTGCAAAACGAGAATGTAACCTCAAGCAGGGGCGTGCCATTTTTTCCTCACAGCTTTCAGAGGCTCCCGAAAAAGTTTTCTTCTTAAACATGCGGAAGGTTATAACATGCGTTTAACTTTAATATAGGTACTTTTTGTAATTAATATTACATTCTTATAGCGTATAGTTTGGAGAGAAAAATTGAAATGGATACAATCGTGATTTGTGATTTCTTAACCTAACATGATTTTGGTAAAAGTCCGTTACAATATACATGTAAGTAAACTAGTCGAGAAACATTAAAAGGGTTATTGTATTATTTAGCCAATATATTGTTTCATACACTCAGGATTTATAAGAAATGGACTTTTAAAATATCAAAATGTTACAATGTGTTGTAACATTTATTTAATTTACATATCAAAAACATTCTTTTATGTAACAGAAGGGTTAACTTAAAGAATTTTAAGCTTTTAGCTCCTAAGTTTAGCCTTTGGAGATTTAGATTTACATCAAATATATATATATGAATGTAATAAAATGAAGTATGCAATTAAAATTATTATTACCTAGAATACTATCGAAAGTTATACTATATCAATTAGTACATACTCTACTTTTTAAAGTAGCTTGTGTTTTTCAGGTTATGCTTCATTTGTTTTGTGTTTTGCAGATCCGCATTTAGTCACAATGGCTAATAAACGTAAAACATATAAATTATATTAATATCAACCTGTATTAAATATACTAAATTTAGCTGTACAACCATCTTACACATAAATCCACAATTATCAAGGAATTAATTTAGAGAGTGGTACACATTTTTCGTAAATATTTTAAGAGCAGTTAAGAACAGCTATATCGGACAAATGTTTAAGAATATTTGCTAGTGCATTACATATCTTAGTACACTGGTAATACATTCGCTTTTGATAAAAAATTTAATTTGTTGCTATTATATGGACATTTTTCTGTCTTGTGTTAAAAATACTTACCTATAGTTTTGTAGTGAATTTACTTTCATTCTCAAAGTAAACCTTCGTATTAGAGAAAATATACTCAGAGTTAAGGTTAGAATACACAATATGTCAAATAAATTTCTGCAGAAGGCTTTTTTGAGATTTGTGGAATCATTTTAGCGCATAAATAAGCAAAATATATAGTTTTTAAAGTTTCATCTGAATTAAAACTACTGAAAAATCTAACATATATATATGTTCAAGTTCAGGCTATTACTTACTGAAGTGCAAGACATTTAGTAACTGTTTTTTTTTATTTAGTCTACTGCAGGGGCTGAGTTCATTGACATGTAAGAATTGTTTTCATTACATTGATTTTGACAAAATGAAAAGTCAGTTGGTTCGCATAAAGACATATGTTTAATTTCCAAACAAATTCACCAGTTTTTTTTTTTTTTTTTTTTTTTTTTTTTTTTGCTGACACAGTAGTACCATCAGCACACAGAATTACATTAGTAAGGAAATTAATTAATAAATATAAATCAATAATAAAAAACAGCAGAAAGCCAAACATAGAACTCTGAAGGACTCCGTTATTATTCACCATAATAATCAGAATAATAAGAATAAGCTATTTATTTCAGTTTTTTTGCTTTCTTTTATCTGGATGAGACACAAATACGTTCAGTGTTTTAATTTTTAAGGCACCATGTCATAACCCCACATTTGAATGGCATAATCAAATCAATTAAAGTTCCTCCTATGTACATCTTATTGTTCATATTTCATTCCTAGTGGAAAATGTTGCAATTTCTAATGAATTTTCTTTTCCAAATTAATCAAACTGATGGTAGAGTGCTTTACATAACTGTCTAAAATATTTTGGAATAAATTAATACAGGTTTGTACTTAATAGGCTTTGACTGAATTTTTTCTTTTCTTCTTCTTCTTCTTCTTCTTCTTCTTCTTCTTCTTCTTCTTCTTCTTCTTCTTCTTCTTCTCTCCCTTTCTCTTTTTAAGAGAGGTTTTACATCTGAGTATCAGGGAACATTTAGATCTTTAGCTGTAATGTTAATTTTAGTCTGTTGAATGCTTTGGTTTCAAAGACTGAAAGTGTTATTAACTTCTATGCAAACTGTTCAAAAAGTTCATCAAAGAATGATAGATGAAGCAAATTTAATGCAACTTACATTTAGAGTACTTGTTACATTAAAATTGTATTAAAATGTTCACAATTAATGTTGGATCACAAACGTTTTTGTTATTTTCCTTGAATGCAACTATGTATGTTGATTAAAGCAAATGTCACTGCCAGCTCTTTTATCTTATTCCACATATTTTTAATTATATTTTCTGTCTGACTTATTATTTCTTTATATTTTTTAATAATATTTCACAGAATTTTAGATAAAGTAATATTTTTATGGGATTTATGTCATTAAAGACGTAAGACTTTTTTTTAACTCTTTAAAGTAGTGTACAACAATATTCTATGTCGTTCCCTTACTTCTCTACGCCCCAAGATCGTGGGTTCAATCCCGGCCTGGATCAATGGATTTTTTTCGGACGTAAAAATCCTAAATATGGCTTCCTTCGAATGGGAAGTAAGGTCATAAGTCCCATGTCGTACATTTACGGTATGTAAAGGCGCCTCAAGCCTGAAAGAAGAGACCTCTGAGCAAAATTTGTCTGCCGTTTCACGCCCTGAATTGAATGGGACGCTGATGACCTGAGGCGTTCAAAGAGCGTCCGTAAATAAAACAAATGAGCAACAATTTCTCTACGCAACCGGAATTTGTACACACCAGTGGAAAACAGTTGGCCTTCAGTGTTCGCAATTCCTGGTAAGACAGCAGATAAAGTTCTGCTGACACAGGTTAGCTGCTTCAGTTGCATTTCAGTGGAAAGTGCCTGTTAGACTTCCTCTGTGTATTCATGTCTTGTATAGTTTGTCGAGAGTGAGATGTACGCTAAAAGGAAGAATATTTATTTATAATTGTTATGTGCAAATAAAATACTGTAGGAGAGAATTTCCTGCTAAGTTTCCCCGAGTAAATTCCCCATTGGGGAGTGCAGTTTTTAAATTGGAAACCGGGTTTCAACCCGGTTAAAAGAACCGAGAAGAAGCTTAGTGAAATAGACTGTCGATTAGAAATGTCTCCTCGAAAGTGTTTTAGCACGGTAATTAGCGCAGCAAGTATGTGTGCTTTCGGCAGTGCGTATTTGTTGCATTTTCATCCATATAAACTAAGTATGCAGAAAGTAGTTTACAATTTTTGGGAGGATAAATTTCTACCTCTCAAAATATTTTCAAAGGGTTCAGGCGTAGGACATGCTATTTGAGCCCTTATGCTTTCTCCCGCGGCGAGGAGTATTTTCTATGTACAAGCCTCCACTCCATGGATCTTGCTGATTGTCGCAGACGTAGAGCAGCTGTTCCTAAGTGTGTTGTTTGTTTCTTAATTCGATAGTATATATAAAGTGTATTATGCCTCCTATGTTTACGACGACACACTGTGTCGTTATGAGCAATTTATGTGTGTTAATGAAAGGGTGAAAGAATGATAAGACCATTTTTTTTAGCATACAGTTGATTCTGTTACTTATGTAAATACCATATTAACTCTTTTTTTCAGAGAATTAACCGGCAGGGAGCTTGATCATGCATTTTTTCAACAGCACGCTGCCACTGCTCACACTGCGAATAATTCTACTAGAGCAATTATTCACAACGTGTTTCCACAGACAGAGTTATTAGTAGGGATTGTGGCCCCCTCGGTTTCCCTATTTAACAGCCTGCGATTATTATCCCTGGGATAAGTTAAAAATACCGTATACAAGACGATCCCGTACACCAGAAAATTGTCCGGATGAATAATTTCCTAAACTAATACTATGGGGAGAATAAATGTTATGGTTGATTTGTTTTTTGTTTTACACTCCCGTAAATCCCCGAGATCCGGCTGGCCCGCTAACCGGTTAACGAGCGGCGTGCTCACCCATAGGCAAAACACTCCGGTGGGAAAACAACTGATCGCAAGGTATTTACAAGTAATAAGTAACGAAAGAAAAAAAAAAAAAAAAAAAAAAAAGCGCACTGAGAGTTTCGACCTTAAGACATGGTTTTTTCTGGAGTCCCGCTCCCCCTTTCCCCTTTTTTTCAATAGTGTTTAACTCCCTTTTTTACTACTGAGACATCACAGGCGGTGGACAGTGGTGAAATATGAAATGATTAACTGGCAAAAGATTTTTTTAAGGAAGGAAACCTTCCAGGCATAAGTTTAGGGCTCCCCGGCAATTGTCATTAATGAGGACTCAGGATAACCTGGAAAAAACTCAGAGTAGACGGTTCAGGTGGGATTCGAACTACAGACCTCCCGCTCTCGAGTCCGCGCCTTAACGACCTCGGGCATCCATGGTGGTCCCCGGAGCCTAGTAGGTATGCAGCAACTTTCCGCCCTCAAAGTCAGTTTCCGATTGGGTAGCGAAGTAATAGATTCCAGCATGTAGTTGCCCAAAGGATAAGCAATATTGCATTAGAAATAAATATTTATGCAACACTAAATTAATTGGTGAATAATGAGTTAAATCCCAACCAATCAGACCTGTCTCTAGTTGAAGATTTTATGCCTTGACTTCCTTTTAGTTATTACAATTTTATTACTTCGACGTTTAGAAGTCGAGCTGTGGTACTAAGAAAGAAATTTTACCATTGAACTGTGTTTTTTTTCCCTAGTTGTCAATATTTTTATTTGTTAATTACATCTTAATATAATTGTAGTTATTCGCGAATTAGTTGCATTAAATACTATCTGACAAACTGATTTTCACCTTTAATGTATAATAAAATAAAATTGTTTCAATTTTTCGAGAAGTGTTATAATTTTTTTTTTTTTTTTTTTTTTTTGTATTTTCTGCATTCTTTTAACACTTTATGAATTATGCATATAAGTATAAACATCCAACTACCAGTAACTGTTCCACTTGAGATTTCCTCATTGATTTGGGCTGAAACTTTACGTACAAATGGTGAAAGCTACTTAAGTCGTTTCATTTTCGCTAGTCCTCACAAGGTCATTCATTATTCCCCGCTTTGCAACCGTTCCCCCACTCCACTCAGTTCCTATCTAGCAGTAGAGATCTGGTAGCACCAGCAACATCTGTTACGAGAATAGCGTATGTGTCTTAATGCAAATGGTTTCAAATATGAGTGATATTAGACGACTGTCGAAAGCTAATGATTCAATTTTTGCAAATATACAATGCCTCCCTTACTGCTACATCAAATTGCGATTGCCATGGGAGTGGTGGTGCCGTGTTTCCTTGCGATTATATATACAGATAGTTCCAAAAAATGTATACACACTTCCAGCAAAGAAAAAATAGTGTTAACATAACAAAACTAAATTCACACAAACAGAAAATGATAAGCACTAATCATCTTAGACTTGTGCAGTTAACAACAGCTGCTCAAAATACTTGCCTCCTATATCCAAGATCGCGGGTTCGAACCCGGCCAGGACCGATGGATTTTTTCGGGCGTAAAAATCCTAAATATGGCTTCCTTCGGAAGGGAAGTAAAGTCGTGGGTCCCGTGTCGTACATTTACGGCACGAAAAAGAACCTCAAGCCTGAAAGAGCAAAATTTGCCGGCCGTTTCACGCCCTGAGTTGAATGGGACGCTGATGACCTGTGAGGTTAAAGAGCGTCCATAAATAAATCAATCAAAAAAAAAAAAAAATAAAGAAAGAAAGAAAGAAAGAAAAAGAAAAAGAAAAAAAAAGAGAAAATATTTAATATTGGTGGAAACAATGAGGATATTTTAAAGTAATTATATTTATGTGTTACTTAATCAACTTTGTGCAATATATACTCCTTATATGGAATGTTTGGGATGCTGTTTGCTATTCTCCAATTTATAGAAGAAAAATTTCAAAGTGGTGCATTTTTCTTTTAAAAGGCGCGGCATTTTATGGTTGTACAAGTGAGGCAGGCTTCTGCCCACTTTCAGCTGATAGCAGGAGGCCGACCAGATCGGCGCGCGGCATAAAAAGGATTAATATAGATACTATCAAAATGAAAATCAAATACACTTATTTACTTTTTTTTTTAAATTAATGGATTAAAACACACTTGACTTGAGAAAAAAAGATCAAATTGAGGAATATTAGAAATAGTTCAAAATTGTCTAAATTTGCTCTTGATGAACATGATTTAGCACGTGCATTTACCACGGCGGGTAACTCTGCACATTAGAGGCGAAATAAGTTTAGCGTTATTTGTTATGCCAACACGAGTCAGTGCATCTGTTTTGTGCTAAATAAAAGGTTGCCTACATGATATGATAAAACTGCGCTTTGATTCTGTGTTCCATTATAACCTTGTAAACGCATTTGCTTAATCTCATATCGTTCGTTTTGCATGCATCAGCATTTAGTTTTCATTTCAGCGAAGCGTTCGTAATGAGGCGTAACTTTAAATTTAATATCATTAGAACTTCAAATGAGTCTCTTTGAGCTAGCGTGTATTTTATTATAGGTTGTAATAGGGACTTTGCCAGCAGAGCATTTTAATGCCGGCTTGCCGCAGAATAAATCCAGCGAGTTTCATTTGCTTCTCGCTACCATAGCTGTCAATTTCATTAATAGGTAAATATTAATCCCTTAATTTGCAAGTAGCTTCACTAGATAAAAATAGCTTCATAGTGCACTGGCATGTTTTGTGTTCCCTATATTTAACAGGCGGCCACGGAATCATTGCACTCAAAGGGGGTAATTAGGTTTCTTAAAAGTCCGTCACGCAGGAGCTGCATAAACTAAGTGAATTCTTCACCGAGTTAATAAAAAAATTAATAAAAATGAATATAAAATCCAAATTAGGCCTAATTAATTAATGAAATATAATAAGTTGTGGCATTACTGTGTGATATTAGGGGAACAAAATTAGAATTCTTGCAATCTATAAGTATACAACAGAGAAACCACATTTTTAGAATTATTATTATTATTATTATTATTATTATTGAAATTAAACTACAAAATTAATAGTATACTATTAATTAAATAAAATATATTACCACTGATAGACAAAACTATACTGTGTGGGTATTTTTAAATGTTTATGAACTTAGTCCATGATACCATCTTTACATTAACTAAAATAAAGAGAAATAACAAAAAGTTTCGAGTTGCGTTGTATATTTAAGAAGATGGTGTGCATATGTTTCAGTAAAACGAAAACTTGTCACTATGCAGAAACAATACAATGTAAAAAGCAAATAAAAACAATGATTACATGGATTTGCATTGGCTTTGAAATTTAATTTAGATTTTATTGTTGACCAGATCATATAAACATCCTGTGTATGTCACTCTGTGATTACCGCCACAAGTGGCAGAGGTCGTTAAGGCACGGATTCGTGAGCGGGAGATTCCCATCAGGGTCGTCCTCCCTGAATAAGGTTTTTTTTTTTTCAGGTTTTCTTCAGTCCTCATAAATGGCAAATGCCGGGGAGGTACCCTAAACTTAGGCCGAGAAACTTTTCTTCTTAAAAAATCCTTTTCCAGTATATCATTTCATCTCATGTGTGATCAGTGTCCACCGCCTGTGATGCCCCAGTAGTTAAAGTGGGCATTAAACGCTGTTAAAATCATGGGGTGATTGCTAGGCCGTATGTGTTGCGATATTTCATTATCATTGTCAATTTAAAAACTATAATGAATGTAATCGCTACATCATAGATAAAACTTGTTACACTTTTCCGTTTTGGAACTATAAGTTGAATTCAGCGGGTGACCAAATAATGTATATATACACAGGATAATGTCACTTAAATATCTGAACTTTTATTTAATTTCCATTACATTTGAAAGAGATTGTGTTGATATATTTTCCTAAATGCTGCAATACCCTGGTTTCTTGGGACCCTCTTGCTTAAAACTTAGTTTTAACATTGATTTTAGCTATTGATCTGTTCAACATTTCCACTATTGTGTCTGATCACAGAAATGGTGCACACTATCAATATTTTGCCCCATGTTTCTATCACTTCTGTCCATTATTGATTATTTTTAATTTGTTCCTCGTTCCCTATGGCATGTTGCAAAGTCTTAAAAAGCAAAAGATATAAAATATTTCTGAGCAAGTTGTGGCACTTCTGAATAAAATGGCATATGCTGCATTTAAATTTAAATATGAATAAATTTACTACATATAAGTGAATATATTTTTGAAGTAGTAGCTTTAGATTTTTTAATTACATAAAAAATTATGAATATTTCAGACAGTGTTTACTTTAGATATAAATAACATTTTTGAAATTAAAAACATAATTATTTTCAAAATAAAATTACAAATGTTAAACTGTCCTGAAAGTTTACATTTTATGACTTTCGTGATTTCTACTTGTCCTACCTGCTATGTAACGCTACAGCACAATGTCGACGGCTTAGCTTTTGTTTTCTTTCTACACCATTAAGAGAGCGATAAGCATCCTGCACTACCGGTTGGGAGCATTGTACTCATTGTTGTAATCAGCAGTGTAAACATTGTTTGGGACACACCGGTAAACAGTTTCCTAATGACAGTGCCGTCCGTGCCTTGTAAGGAGAGGTCGTGTAGCGCTGGTATGCGTTCAGATGTGTCAATGTTGAATAGACTGTCTTTGTGGTTCGCTAACGGGTAGATCCTCCTTTACCACACCACCTGCGCAATGCAGTACTAGCCCCTGCAAAAACACAAGAAGCAGGGTTGATTAAGTTCTGTGTAACCTGTTACTTCAATAAGTTTTTACATCTTCAATGTCTTTCACATATGTATTCAGTGTTTTATCTGCAAAATGATCACTTTATCATTGTGATTAAATTGCTTTCCCCGAGGTTCTTCAGTTTAGAGAAGAGGCAATAGTCACTGGGCTCTAAGGTGGCCATTTCATTTCCTTGAAGCCATAATTCCTCCACAACAGCAGGTGTATAAAGTATGGTTGTCTCTTTTACTTTACTTTACAACATAAACAAACCGTAGGCACCGCACCTGGGGGAGGGGGTAGCAAGGACACAGCTTTCGCGTATAGTTCATTCTCTTAGAGCAGCATTACTGCACTACTTTCGCAAGTAGTTGGGGAATCCTTAGGTGATTTGGTACCTATAGCAAGATATAGAATGCAGGATCTGAGCAGTGAAGTACCGGCTATGAATTGTTCACGGAGATCAGACATTGCTACCAAGAACAACTGAGAATGGGGAGAAATAAAACCTGGGTTTCAAAATTGAAAAGGGGCCAGAAAAATATAGGAATGGGTAACATTTGGGTGGAGAGGGGGATTTAGAAAAAAATTGAGAAACGCTTGAGACGCTTTCGGAGTGTGCAGAAAAAGTTTCGTTAGAGACACAATCGGAACTGAAAATTGGAAGGGGGATGGAACATTACATCGAAACAGGGACTTGCTTGGTTCAGGTTAGGCACGTGGCGGATGACTAAAGTAACAGACAGAGAGGGTACAAGAACCTGTCCTGTATGTGCGGAGAAAGAATCTTGGGAACATATTCTAGCATACTGCAAGGGAAGGAAGAATCAAGAAAGAGATATCTACAGGCCCTGTTTGATAACTGGGGGGAAAGGGCAATGGCAGTGCTGGATTTTATTGGCAGATAGGACGGTGGAGGAGGAGAGAGGAGGTAAATGTTTAAATAAAGTGAAGAGACAGACAACCCGGAAGAGAAGTAGGAGAACATGAGTCATAATTTTTATTTGAACTATTTGTGAACATATATGTGAGGGAGTATACATTATTTACTTCTGTACTCTTTTCTTTTTTGTTTATTTTATTTATGTGTTTACTTTTTATATTACATATTATTCCATTTATTTCTTTAGGTCGTTATATATTCTTTGTCTCTTAAGATGTGTATTTTCTAGTAAATTGCGGAAACACATACGGTCCCAAGACCTGAACGAAAGGAATGAGTTAAATTGTTTAAAATTACATTTTGTAAATAAACATACCGCTGCCGCCGCCACCACCTTCGGAAGTTTATACCGAACATGTGGGACATGATTTTGTCTTGGAGAGGTAATAGAAACTACGCCCAACACACCACCACGGGTGGCCAAGGTCATTAGGGCGCGGACTCGTGAGTGGGAAGTCTGAGGTTCGATCCCCGCCAGGACCGTCCTTCCTGACTGAGGTTTTTTTTCCAGGTTTTCCTCAGTCCTCATAAATGGCAAATGACGGGGAGGTACCCTAAACTTAAGCCTGGAGCGTTTCCTCTTTTAAAAAAATCCTTTCCCAATATATTATTTCGTCTCATGTATCATCAGTGTCCACCGCCTGTGATGCCTCAGTAGTAAAAACGGGCGTTAAATATCATTAAAAAAAAAGAGAGAAAACGCCCAACATGAATGAGACTGAATACGAAGAAATAAATTAATGACAATTCGTTTCATGGGTACAACCGCAAAATTCTTTCGGAATTCGTCAAAAAATCAACTTAAACCTGACAGAAATAGGTGAATATTTCGTAACGTACTTTAAGTTACTTGGTCGTAGGAAACTTGACTACTTATTGCTGTATAAAATGATTTTTCTCCACAGCATAAATATTATTGCCGAGTTTTCATTTTATAAATAGCAACATAGACTATAAATTTGATGGCCTTTTCTGCGGCTGGAGATAGCAATTTATTTAGAGTCTAGGCGAAAAAATAAAATAAACTGGAAACATTCTCGCAAAAAAAAAAAATGACATTTGGAAATAACTTTGTTTGAGGAGTAGGTTAAAAGTATAATACTGTATTTCTGCAACGACAAGAAAAGAGAAGATACACTCCGAACAGAACAAATGAAAAGAGTTAATAAAGTGGATATGAAGAGGTTTGTAAAGAGGAAACGCCAGAGTGTATTTGATCAAATTAAAGTAGAATAAACGCTGTACTTTTTTATCTCTAGAGTGGGCTTTTAAACAGTGGTGACTCCTTTTTGTGACAGAATTAAAATTTTAAGCTTTTGTAGTACCTATATTAAATGCCAATCAGATTGTGTTTGAGAGATTCATCTTGTAACTATAAAGCACAATCCATGCAAATGGATTATCCTTCTCAATTGAATTCTAAAAGCATTCAAAAAGTTAACCAATTTTTGCATTGTCATTTTATGTTTTATTTTCTGTTTCGTGGTCACTTATAAACAAGCTTATACTAATAACTGATTGATTACAACTACCTTGCTTAATGTTTTATAAAGGCATTCTCAATTTTATAAAATCTGCATGATTACCCATT
Source organism: Metallyticus violacea (assembly GCA_030762175.1). NCBI lineage: Eukaryota > Metazoa > Arthropoda > Insecta > Mantodea > Metallyticidae > Metallyticus > Metallyticus violacea. The sequence continues at coordinate 31,317,657 of CM060839.1, read as the reverse complement.
CTTTTATTTGAAAATAGTCTTAAAATGCATGCATTTTCGGGCCTTAAACATCAGAAATGAAATATGTTAGTTAAAATTAAAAGTGTTTGGAATTTTGGCAAACAAAGAAAATTTGTCTGTGAAGAAAGATGAAAATAGCTCACTAAGCCAACATTTGACTTTCTATAGCGACTACAGAAGACGGTAGTAACCTAGTTTCTCGGTACATGAGTACTTCTACTTGATGGCGCTCATATTTCTGTGACTGAAATAACAGTTTTTAGAATGAAAGACAGTTATCACTCGATTTTCATTGTAATTTTTATATCATTACTGGCTCTCAAAACTTTTACGGGTATTTCGATCATTTCACTATTTTCTTTGTTCATTTGTAGTTTGTTGTCATAGAAGAGCTTGGTCGTATTTGTAAATTCAATTCTTTCTTTAAGAATACAGTAGATCATTTCAACAGATAAAAATAAATAAATTTAACGTTATATTCAATATTACTCTGATTTAATAATTTCATATTTTCCTTTATTATTATTATTATTATTATTATTATTATTATTATTATTATTATTGGTCTTGTCAGTTGTCAGGAAGAAAGTTCCCGAAAAAATAAAACCTCCTGGCGGTGACGTTTGTAGAGAATACATGATATGATCCGTCTTGGCTCCCAATACTGCCATTGAAATAGAACTCCAGATGGTCAAATCATCCCTGTGTTACCTTTAAAGAGGGAATTAAAATGAGAATTAAATTTTACTGAATAAACTTCAATAAAATATTAAAGTAATTATTAAATAACAATTCAGTTTGAATTTGGTTTATAAAATTGAAAACTCTCTATTTGATTTTACATTTATATAATCGAATTCCTTCTTGTACTAAAATATTTGTCATATTTGACTAAAGCTCATTTGAAGGGACTATAGGTATCGAATGTGCGTAGGATGGAAGAAAAATGTAATGGGTACAACAAAAAAGTTTTTGATTATTTTTCATTGCTTTAGTTGATTTATCAGAGGTAATCTTGCAAGGCGATTTTGTTTTATTCTCAGAAAATCAGAATTTCGAGCTATATTTCATGGATATTTGACAGAATCAACACGATAAAATGAAAAATACCGTGCGATCAGTTATGCTTTCGCCCGCAGCGCGAGGTTTTTCCTATGAACGGGCTCTCACTCGTTTGCCACGCTATGGAGAGGGTAGGAAGTCTACTTGTTAGTTCATTCTCATCACGTGACCAAGAGCCAAGCTCGAAATATCGTGTGGTTTTAGTGTTCAATTTTACGGTTTTTGGTGTGAAATTTTATGTGAACTTTTTATATTGCACTCTGAGTGTTTTTTTATGAATTTTTATGCTTTTTAGAAGTTTTTATTACTCGATTAATATATATATATATATATATATATATATATATATATATAATGCAGCATGTTTTATGTACGATTCATATGTTAACAGAGCTGTGAAAGAATCATAGGAACACTTTTTTTGAGCATACAGTTAATTCTGTTACTTATGTGAATACCATACTAATCCCCTTTTTCAGAGAATTAACCAACAGGAAGCGTGATCATGCATTTTTTCAACAGGACTCTGCTACTGCTCACACTGCGAATAATTCCACGAGAGCAATTCATATTGTGTGTCCGCAAGATAAAGTTATTAGTTGGGATTTATGGTTCCCTTGCTTCCCCGATTTAACAACCTGCGATTATTAAAAAAATAAACTAATTAATCTAATGCATGGCGTCGCATATCTTTCCCCCTTTCTCTAATCATTGCATGTGGAGTGAAACATCTATCTGCACATCGAGGCAGTAAACTGGAAGTGATAAAACTTTGATTGCAGTTGCATGCCAAGCCTTAAAAATATTCAGGATAGACAACTTTGATTGGTTGGAGCTCAGAGCATTCTTATTAGTGATGCATGACAGATAGTCACGGAATTTCTGACAATGGTGCCCAGTTAATACTGTTCCGCTCTGTAGCAGCAACTTGACTTCGGTTAAGTTTAACTGAAAACGGTTACCTTTGATGTCATAAAGAATATATCAAGTTTGTTGTTACAATAATCTCAGAACTTTCGTTAGCTCAATAATTTACGTCTAATATTATCATTTCTTTAAAAACAAAACAGTTTTCTTATTTCATTTAAAATGTGTGCAATAACGCAATTGACTATTAACACAGCACACACGGCCGTACGCTTATCAAAAAAAAAAAAAAAAAAAAAAAAAAGATGTTAAATTTTAATTTGTTGCTTAGAATTGTGGTTAAAAATTAGCACTATAGAATTAAATATAAATAAACATTGCAACAATAGGCCAGTTATTGCTTTTCAGGAATTATTTCATTTTCCATTTTTAGCATGTACATTTATTGAAAAATGTTAATAAATATAAATTAGAGCAGCTATAAAATGGAAACATTATTCTATAATGTGTAACTTTGAGTCACGAATTTCAGTGGATTTTTCAATTTTTTTTTTCTTTAAAGAGTGTTTAACTTTTTAGCATATAGTCTTGTAATACAAATGCTTTAGTTATATAATAAAATACTGTTAGTATTACAACATAACTAAGTTACACATTACAAAATTCATTTCAAAATAATTTCGGTCCTGGCTGCCTAGTGGTAACCATACTTGCCTCGTAGATCCAAGATTCAATCCCGGTCAGGATCGATGGAGTTTTTCGGTAGTAAAAATCATAAGTCCTTTGGAAGAGAAGTAAAGCCGTGGATTCCGTGTCGTAGATTAACAGCACGTAAAAGAACCTCAGGCCTGAAAGAAACCTCTGAGCAAAATTTATCGGCCGTTTCACGCCCTCAATTGAATGAGACGCTGATGACCTGAAATGTTAAAGAACGTCTGTAAATAAACCAAATCAATAATTCCAAAATAATATTTAACAACCGTATTCACTGATGAGGCCTCACAGATGGTGAAAACGGATGATAACAGATGATGGAATAACAAATTTAAAAAAATAATTATTTTCGAAAGAAGCCTTTTAGACCTAATTTAGGGTGCATTCCCGGTATTTGTCATTGATGAAAATTAAGGAAAACCAGGAAAGGTATTTTTGGCGAGAATCGAACTCAAGATCTGTAAGTCCTGCCTAAACGAGCTTGGCCAACCGTCTCTCAAATTTTTTCGTTGGTAATTGCATATAAGAATATCAGATCAAAATCGTCGAAATTTTCTAAACAATGTCTTGTTCGAAACATTACAGCCTCATACGTCACTGTGTTCGCATTTTCTTTAAAAATAAAAAAGTATAGTGGCGACCTTTCCTTTTGCATTGAAAATGCACTAGCCGCCACTGCGTTCTGGCTGCAGCAAGAGTTAAAACTGCTGTTGAATAAGGCCGGTATCCGAGAGGGAGAGCGCGTAATAATTACGTTTGCAACAACAAGCAACACCTGCATGATGAATGGTTCACGTAAGAACAAGATTACATGGCGCGCGGAGCGAGCCTCATTTGTCTTAGTGCTCCAGCAGACTGCCGCCGGCGGCGCTACTGCATCTGTGGGGTGAAATCAATCAATCTGTAAGTGAATGGAGAGGGCGTGATCTCAGTGGGTGAATGCGTAAGAGGGTGAATGTGTTAGCGAGTTGGGAGGCACAAGAGGAATATTTGGTTCTTGCAGGATTTTCATCCTCTGGGTTCTGTTGGGTAAAGCGCTTCGCGATTAAAGCTTTCAGTATATTCATAATGCTATCGATAAGTGCTGTATTCTCGTTATGCGTGCTTTATGTTACATTTTTTGTGAGAACAAGTTATAATGGGCTGTAAATAAAGACTTGAAGTTACAAGTTGTCCGCTCCCGCGGCCGGAGTTGGCGAACCATAGCGAAGAAAGCCGACGGGTTATGTTTCACCAGGGTTATGATTTGTGTTAGTGCCAAAGGGTTAAATGTCATCAACATGACTTAAGACACTTGGGCCTATAGCAAACATGCATTAATACTTTATACAGCAACTCTAAACAGTGCAGAAAAGGTATGGAGATTAAAAACAACAAATAACCAGTTAGAAAGTGTAATTATAGATTAATATTATTTTTGGGTATACTATTATTATTTTTTATGTTAAACTTAAACTAACCTACCTAACGCGTGGAAAAGTAACATTTATTTAATTAAGAATAGTGTAGAAAATTATAAAGATAAAAAGAAATAATAATAATAATAATAATAATAATAATAATAATAATAATAATAATAATAATAATAATAATTTAGAAAGTGTTATTATGGAGTAATATTGTTATTTTTAATGTGCTATTATTTTTCTGTTAAAATTAAACTAAATTAACCTAACCTAAAGTATGAAACATTTATCCAATTAAGATTGAAAAAAAGCAATAAAAATAACGAATTAGGAAGTGTTAATGTGGAATAATATTGTTGTTTTATGCTCTATTGTTTTCAGTTAAACTTAAACTAACCTAACTAATGTATGAAAAAGTAACATTTATTGGATTAAATATATTGTAGAAAAATTATCAAGATAAAAAATATTTACCCTTGGGTAATCGCACCCCATGACCTTCACATGATTAGCACGGCATTCTTACGTACTGAGTCAATGCTCGGTGTAGAAATTATTTGCCTATGTACTCGCTACTACTAAAATGTAACCAGTAGGCTTTCTTCGCTACCGTTCGGGACTGCCGGCCGCAGGAGCGGTCAGCTTATAACGTTTAATTAAATGAAGAAGTGGAACACTGCCGGAAATGGTCATGTGCATTCTATAGCAATACGAGACAATTAGTGGCGTGATTGGAGATATTGTCGATGTATTGAATAGCAAATCAGGTTCTTATGTCATCAGGGTTTGTTATTGTGCGAGGTTAAATATGGAGTAGTGTTTTTAAGTGCTCTAAAGCATGTTTATTAAACTTGAGCAGTGATCACGGATAAAAATCAAGGTAACCCATGGTAAAAATGCACGCCAATGCTACTTGTAGCTCGCAGCAACGGTGCACTTTCGTAGCGGACGGTTGCAAGATGATTCTCAGTATTTCGTACGGTTGGAATGAGACTGCACAGGTCGACCGTCCATTTGTGACGAACAAGCGGAGTTAGTATGAGGTTTCCTTTCTGTTGACCTACGCTGGACTGTACGAGAATTATCCATGAGGTTGGACAAAAGTCACCAAATACTGTGGCACATCCTGAAGAAAAACCTCCACATGAAACAATTCCTCATATTAACCTACCAGAAACATAGAAGTGGCACCGATACGCAATAGCTCAACTCAACCTAGAGAGATGCTGTAACGAAGGGGATGCAACGTATTGTTGCTACGGACGAGACGTGGGCACGGGTGTCAGTCTAATGAAGAGCACCACAAAGAATCGCCACGTACAAAAAATAAGTGTCACATGAACCCCTAGGGTGAAAGTTATACAGATATTGACATACTACAGTAAAGGTGTCATCATTACTCATGCCGTACTTCAGGACCAAAATGTCTATGCAAACTATCAACATTTTCTCCAACACCATTGACGTCGAGCTATGCGGCGCAAACGTTCACTTTTCCTGAGATGCAATCCACCTTTCATCTTCCATGATTTTGCTCGTTGTCAGGGGAGGAGCAGCGGCTGATTTGCTACAGAAATGGGACTGGGAAGTATTGAACATCCTCCATATTCCCGTGAAATGCGTTTTTGTGACACCGGCTTGGTTAGAGGCAAGAGGTTTCCGGATATTGCATCAGTGCTTACTGCAGTAGGGCGGGCCATCAGAGAGATCAACAGAAACAACCTCGCTAACGCATTCAACCATTATCACGGATTTGACAAAAGACACTATCTCCCTGGCGATTATATTAAAGGATGTAAATATATTTTTCATGTAAGTTCAGCAATATATTTGTACTGTATATATTTACTTTGCTTCGGTATTCCCGAAGATTTTTACATATTTCTCTTTCTGAGTGTGTTTCTCTGGTTCTATCGCTTTCATCTCTGATGTATATGAGCTTTTCATGCCGTTCTGTTAGTGCTATGGTGTGCAATTTCAGTTTGAGATTCCTTTTCTTTGCTGGCGGGCATGTGGAATTAAGAAAGATGTCAGGACTAAATGACATCTCAACGTGCTCAACGTGCAAACACCCTGAAGTGGAAATGGCATGGCTACCGAGCAGCAGATGGGGACATGTAGCTATCACATGGACTCATGTATCGATAGAAGAGGAAAAGGGAGACCAAGAACAAGCTGGGCAGACTGCTTCAGGAAAGTAGCCGGGACACACTGGACCAGCGTAACACGGAACTGCAGTACCTGAAAGAGCCTAGGAACAGAGCTGCAGAAAGATTCATTGATTTGCGATATTTGCGGATGCTCTTTAACATCTCAGGTCATCAGCGTCCCATTCTATTCAGGGCGTGAAACGGCCGACAAATTTTGCTCAGAGACCTCTTTTTTCAGGCTTGAGGTTCTTTTTCGTGCCGTAAATGTACGACACGGGACCCACGGCTTTACTTCCCTTCCGAAGGATGCCATACTTAGGATTTTTACTTAGAACTTAATAGACTCCGCACTTAAACCTTCTGTTAAACTTGTAAAATAAGAAATATTTTAGACTGAACAAACTCATAGGGTCAATAGCTTATATGGACTTGCTCACTATATGAGAAATCGATGAGCCCTAGCCGTGGATAGCACAAATGTGGTTCAATTCATTCACTGTCTAAGTTGCCACTACTTTATTTATAGCTCATATATAGTATTCAACCCTGTATACCTGTTTTTTTTTTATCTTTAAATGTTTTGTTTGCTCGAATGGATTTTTTAAAAGTCGATTTATATTTTTGGAGAAAAGGACAGCAGCAAACTATGTTTATTTTTGCAAACTTAAAATGAGAGAGGGCATCTTCATTGTAGTGGCGATACAGTGAGCGCTGGTAGATCTGAACACGTTTACGCTTGTACTCTGCGGTCAGCTCTCTTGCACTTTATGGGAGCCAAGCTCATCGCGGCTGATTTGACATGGAGAACCGTGACTAACTTACACAGAACCGCTATCTCGCCGGGTGGTCAGTACGTCTCTCGAGTTTGCTCAGTGTGCAGGTTGACGTGCGTCATACTTGTCCGGTCACTTTTAAACTTCTCGGTAGAGCACTGTGTGCTGTGTTGATGCATTTCAGTCCCTGGTATACCATACCTTCCTTTGTTCCTCTTTGGTGCAAACCGCTAGCGGACCGGCCACGTTTACGTTGTCATACCACCGCCATGGGTGGCCGATCTTTAAGGCGCGGACTCGTGAACGGGAGGACTGGGGTTCGATTCCCGCCAGTACCGTCCTCGTTGACTGATGTTTTTTACAGGCTTTCTTCAGTCCTCATAAATGGCAAATGCCGGGGAGGTGCCCTAAAAACTTAGGCCTGGAACGTTTTCTTCCTTTAAAAAAAATTATTTCCGAATTTATCATTTTATTTCATGTATCAACAGTGTTCGCCGCTTATGGTGCCTCAGTAGTAAAAACGAGCGTTAAACATCATTAAAAAACTGCCACAGCAGCAAGGAAAATGATAACGATCAAATCAAACTTGGATCATGTGATTAGAGTAGTACCAACTCGTAAGTATGCATACACAGAAAGCAGTGTGACAAACATAAATGTGTATTACGGCGAAAGTACGGACACTTTTTGACTTTCTCTCTTATAAATCCAATATGTACTAGACTTTTAAGGGAGATATACTTATACCTGAAACCTGAAACCTATTATATCAAACTTATATCTGAATAATTCTTAGATCTATACTGTTATATGGTATTACTATTTTAATATTAACATAATGTTAAAGGACCCTTTTCTACAATAAAAAAATGCAATTGTATTGAATTTTCAGAGACAAAGGAGAACATTTCGGTACTTGAGGCTAGCCGTTTTGCCTACTCCCCCAGTGCCCTCTAGAGGAAGAGATGAGTGAGGTCGATCTGGGCAACTAGAAACCACGGGTAGGGAGGCACTCGTGTAGGCGTCCTATTTAACAACATTTAAAGATAGACGCCAATGTAGCCGCCGTCCGAGGAGTTCCAGCCGCTCAATTTCTGGGGCGGAACGTTTTTGAAGCGCAAGTCACCGTTACACCGCACTAGGCCACCTTGCCTGGCACTTTCGAACCTGTAACAGAACCAATGGAATGGAATGATATGAAATGGAAGAACTAAATTCGCCATCCCACCATTCGCCTGAGCGATTTTAGGGCAAATCAAAGAAGAAACCTAGGTCAGCTGGTCCCTCCAGGGGATTGAACCCGGAACTCCAAAATGCGAACTCGCTCCGTTAAAACATATAATAAATAAATTAAAAAGTTCATGCATACTCTGCCTATTATGAACACTATAAACCTTTATTTATTAGTGAAGACATGTATGCTATCATTAACGTATATGGTCCGTCCTGGTGGTGTAGTGATAGCCATACTCGCGGGTTCAAACCCAGCCAAGATCGATGACTATTTTCCGGAGTAAAAATTCTAAGTGTAGCTTCCTTCGGAAGGGAAATGGGTCCCGTATCGTAGGTTTACGGCATGTAAAAAGAACCTCAAGAATGAGGCTTCTGAGCAAAATTTATCAGCCGTTACACATCCTGATTTGAATCGGATGCTGATGACCTGAAGTGTTAAAGAGCGTCCGTAAATAAAACAAATTAACAACAATTAACACTTATGTATTAAACTGCTTATTATGATATAATACATTAAGTACTATTCTATATCATTCACATATAATATTCTTCCAAAAATCTAATATTATATTAATATATCAACACAATGAGCAGCAGAACTGTTTAATAAGTTGCTATAGCAAATATATAAATTGAGTTACAAAGATTTTAAGATCATGCATTATTGGCTAATAGAAAACCCTTAAAGTCTTAAAAATGTTTTTGAAACATCTATAAATATATTTAGTTGATTTATATTGTTGATAATTGACAGTTGCTTAATTTAATTGTTAAATTTTTATTACATTTTATTTCAATTGTTTTAATATATTCAGGCAGTAAAATATCCCTTTTGACGCTAAAGGCTAACTAACTAACTAAATAAATAAATAAATAAATAAACAAGAGGTTCGAATTTAGCATCTTTGCCTATTCCTAGTGAATGATACAGTGGAAAGGAAGACATTAATGCATTGCTTTATCTTTCGTTCCAAACGAGAGAAAAAAATTTGCCAGGCATCGATGCCCCCCCCCCCCATCATTATCATCACATGTTATTCTAGATTATTGACAGTTGACATATAACACTCTCATTTAATACTTTTACTGTTAATTTCATTGATTTAAAAAAAATAACATCTCCTGTTTGATTCCTCATAATTAACCCCGTATTCTGCTTTCTTAATCTTCATGTTTGTTCTTCTGTCAATACCCTTGCAATATGAGGATGATTTGATAAATAATTTGGTGTGATATCAAAGAGAACAAGACCAGTCTTGCAACGTACTATATTTTTCGACGTAGTTCCCTCGAAGTTTAACGCACTTGCTCCAACATTTCTCCCGGTTCATGATTCCCTCGTGGCAGTAGCCTTGAGGGAAGGCCATTGAAGTGTTCGTTTATCTTCTGTGTGATCTTTTCTTTTGACTTAAGTGTGTTTCCGGCGAGGAAATAGCTGAGTTTTGGTAACAGATTGTAAACCGATGGACCGAGATCAAGTAAATGAGGTGAATATGAAAACATTTCAAATCATAGTTCGGTCAATTTGTCCTGAACCACACAGGCGCTTTGCCATGATGAGCCTTCTTTTTGGCCATTCCCGAACATTTTCCGCTATCGCTGTCTTCAGTTTCTCCAAAAGCGAAGTGTACTTTTCTCCAGTAATTGCTTTCTCCTTCTCAAGTTGTCAATCAAGAAAAATCATTTTGCATCCCAAAAAAACCAAAGCCGTCACCTTTTCAGTGGATGGAACGCATTTCGTAGTCGATTCGCCTCTTGAGGTACGCTATTAAAACTGTGCTGTTGCATTTCCGGTGTTAAGTAATGAATCCACGTTTCGTCTACAGTCTCAAAATGCCGAAAAAGTTTGGTTGAATACTTCTTAAACTTTTCCAAATAGTTTCTCTATGTTCATATGCGATTTCGCTTTTTCTCCGAAGTGAGCAGACGTTGCATTAATCTTGCAGCGCAAAATGTTTCATTTTGTCAGCCAAAATAATACCATGGACATTATAAATGATTTCTGGCTTACAGATAGTTTTTGGAGCTCCAAGGCGTAGTGCATTTTCGATGCTTGTTTTGCCACTCTTGAACACCTTTACTCAACGTTGAACGGTTTCATAGAAGATGAATGTATGGATGTATAGGTAACGGTGTATATTTTACAAACTATATATGTACATTATCATTCAATTACTACAGTGTCTGTACATGCTACTATTTAACACCGGTGGACAATATAATTATATGCCAACATTACTCATATAATAAACTATTAATTCGCAGATAATTTATTATATGAAAACACACACACACTCATGCGTCTGTATATCACAATTATATATATATACATTTTTTTAAATACTTGCAGCTTCTTATTAGGCGCATTTTACATAAAAACTCACCCAGTTTTGACTAATTTTCTTCCTGCTCAAGCAAGCCCCAACATGCTAACCTGTCCCTAATCGAGTATGTAAACTTGGTTTCAGGGTTCTGTGTTTTGGCAATGTGCCAGTCTTGCAGGTTTACTATTACTATCATAAAACATTGGTAATGTTTTGCACTTTCCAAGTCTCTAGTCTAAACTGATCGGTCCTTAAAAATTCGAGATATGTAGGGTAATTCCTTCCTGCGGTTTAATTTTAGCTTATTACTAAGTTTTTTCCTGCATCGTGCTTCTGTTAGCTTTCCTCCATACAGCTGTTTTCACCTAATGTAGCAAAATTCACTTATCTTGCAGAAAAGGAAATGAATCGATCACAATACGAATTCCAATCTTATCACTGGAAATGCTTGTGTTTAAACAACTGGCAAACAATAACTTACCATCAGAATGACTTGTTTGATACGTAGAAGGCAGTCTTTATGATCATATATAGGATAATGCTGTTGCCCTCTATTAGTATGCAAACCTTGTTACTCATCAAGCTTATGATACGAAACACCTTCAGTATCTTGTGTCATTATCACTGCACTACAAATACATGAAAAAGGTTAATAAGATTACTATTATTACCAAAAGAAGTTAATGCTAATGGTTTTTGCCTCACTACTTTATTTTTCCTCACTAAAGCTTTTGTGGCGTCTGTTTGACATTAAACCATTACGTTTCTTTTCCTCTAAAACGTCTCTTGTTAAATGTTTCATAGCTCCAATGCCCTCCAGCCAGTTCTCCCTCTTAAACTTCGCCGTAAAGAGCGCGCCGGTTCAAAGGCTACAGCAAATGCTTGCATCCTGAGCATTACCGTTTCCTCACGTAGAAGAAATTTGCAGCGACTTCATGAATGTTGTCGTCCATTACTGGGTGATAGCCCAGCTATTATGGAACTCTATAGGTAATAAACCTGTCTCCCCCATTGAGTGGGTAATAAACACCGGCAATAATTCGGTATGGAGTCGATGCAAGCGATTGCAGCCGCCACCACGTTCTCTCTTATCGCAAAACACCTTTTTCTTTGAATTTCATTGCCTTGTTAAGAAGCTACAGTGATACTTTGAGAAATGTGCTCATTAAAGGAATCCCGATTATGTGTCTAGACTTTTTTAGTATCGGAATTGTGATTTTCTATCTAGACATTGAGTGCTTGACATTTCCCACTCGATCGTATATTGTTTCCATTCTGCACATGCGCGAAAACAATCACCGAACATCATTAATGTAACAAGAATGCCGTCAAGAATATAATGTAGATAAAAACTTTTAAACAGCGGTATATGCCAAGTTCACGCCAGTCAACAGTCGCAGTTTGCTGTTAAGAGAACAAGTATATATCTATCTTTGTATTGTTACAGGCTATTGCTGCATCAGTATTCTATGGTATTGAAATGTTAACACTAGAATCCAGAAAATATAAAGTCTACAGAAGTAACTCCATCTTAAAATATTAGGACACAAATTGAAAGAATTACAGAAGTATAACTGTTTCAAGTGAATGAAGATTTCATAAAAAGAAGTCAAAAAATGTGTCTGCAGACGGACATACTTCACAACTCCTATTGTGTGTTCAAATTTAAATGATATCAGTTCATAATGTCATAGTTAAGTTTGCTTAGCCTAGCAGAAGACAGTAATTTAACTATTACTTTCACTTGAAAATTAACCCAAAATATTTTCTACAACAATTTTGTTTCAAATAATTAATAAGAAGTTTCGTTTTTAGCAACTGCTATTGTACCCATGAAAATATTTTTGAAAATTTTCATTAAATCTTCATGAGTGCTACTTACTAGGCACCAAAAAATGACAATGAAAATAAATTTATGCGTGTGTGGGGTGTGTCTGTTAAGCTCTACCGGGAGTAATTTTTTGTTTATTTTCAATGAAACTCGGCATCTAATGATCGTTAACAACATAGGGGGTTTAACTTAAAGCGAGCATTTAAAACTCGCTCTAGCAGCCGCAATTTTGGTATTTTTGCAACGAAACTCGGTATATGCCATTAAAATAAAACAATAAAAATGGTATCTGAAAATAAGCGAAATCAGATTATTAGGAGTGGCGGTTTATCTGGAATAAAAAAAAAAATTAAATCGCTCTAGCAGCGCCAATACTTGTATTTTAGCAACAAAGGTCGATACATATCACTGAAATAAAATGAAAAAAAAATAGTTTCTAAAAATTAGGGACATCCATCCATTAGGAGTACCTATAGGTCTACCTAAAAACCGACATTTAAAGAGTGAGGGTTAGCCTAGAGCGAAAATTTAAAAATCGTTCTAGCGGCCGCAAGTTTTATTTTTTTGCAACGAAACTCGACATATATCATTTAAATAAAATAAGAAAAATAGTTTCTGGAAATTGGAGAAATCGGACCATTAGAAGTAGGTGTTTACCTGAAAACCTAAATTTAAAAAGCGCTCTAGTTAAATTTTCTCTCAATTGGGACAATTTAACTCATAATTTATAATGATGCATATATTTTATTTATGATAAAAGCTGTGTGTTGCAGATACTAAATGTGAAATATTAATGCGGTGTTACTGCCACGATCATATACCTAGCCGGTATCAAAATAGACGGCAAACTTTTGATATGACCGTTACTCGATGTCAGAACACTGAGACGGCTATAGGCCGAAGTTATTACATCACTTCATGTGGAGTTTGTCCGCTGTTATATCCTAGATTATTATTGGCTGAGGCTAAAATATGATTGGCGCGGTAAGAGAGAAAACCTCTAATAGTTATATTATCAAAGGCTCTGAGAAAAATATGGTGATTGATTAAACTGGCTTGGCCCGTCTTCTACAAGAGATGAGTGTTTAGAATTGTGCGCTCCTGGTAGTAGACATATGAATCACTCACTGCTTAACTCCCAAATTTTGTAAACTCAGTATGTAACTTTCTGCTTTAGCGATCTGTAATATCCAAGTTCACAAATTCAAATTGCTGAGGAATTCGCTTAGTTTACGCAGTTCCTGCTTGAAGGATTTTTATTATTAACGACCTCGGCCACCCGTGGCGGTGAAATGCTAGAGTAACCTGACCATCGACATAGATGGCGACTGGCGTGATTTTGGCCCTGCATGGCTTGCGTTTAACTGCGTACGAAAGTTAAAAACAATTCTTTTGTAGAAATTAACTCGAATAGCGCAATTAACTGAAATATTCAGAGTATGTATACTGAGATGGGAGAAGTTTACAAAAATGACCTAACAGGGGACGGTAGCTCAGTGATTAGAGCATTGATACGGTAATTCGAATATTTGTGATTGGACTAACATCTTATACATGTATCTCTTATTTGATATACCTTGTTTATAAAATACAAACAGTTCATATAAACAACAAAGACATATTATTGTTTTAACTTACATTAAAAAGAATAGCTTTTTTTTAATTGCCACATAATCTTTAAATGTGGCGGTATAAACACTGCTTGCATGGTTGTCATTTTGCTTGTCACTTTTTTCATTGGTTGTTTGAAGAAAATAGCATGTAATTATGTGAATGTTTACATATCACTTCAGTTTGAATTCTGCAGCTATTTAGCGAGTTAATGGCGTTCCCACAAGAACGTGGTTGAAATGTCTTCGAATACCACAGGATGCACAGTGCATTGACAATTCAGAGTGTCTTCAGACGACAGTTCCAACATCAGACACCTTGTGACAAGACATTTGTTAAGTTTAGGGCAGAAGGAATGCATATTTGATCAAAGGAACGGTGTTCAGGGAAACGAGTAAACATTGGAATGTGTGCAGGAGAAGTTTGAGCTAGCCTGCAGTTGAAACCTGATGACATGTTTCTGTGAACAATGCCACTGAGTCCATTCCAGAGAGTGTGAATATCGTCTGTATGTCTGTAGCGTAATACATTCCGTATCTGTAAACTAGACCTCACATTTTTTTTAGTTTTCTTTATAATGTTAATCATTTCATGTACATATAACTATTGAGAACGACATTATTTATAATCACAGCTTGTTTTTGCGAATATCCTGCACATTCAGCCGCTACTGAGTCTAAAAGCAGTCACCCTCTCTGTTCAAGAGAAGTTGTAATTATGGTTTATATTAACAAAATATTTCTATACAGGTTTTAAACTCGGAATAGATAATTTAGTTAGTGTGTTGCTGTAGTGTGTACAGCACTGCTTTAGTTTATGAACTTCTGTCACATAGGAGCTGAGTAAAAGAATGTGTGAAGGATATTACAGAGCGCTTGAGCAACAAATTGAAGCCACTAGAGCTATTTTTAAATTTCGGTTTTCAGATATACCCCTATTCCTAATGGTCTGATATCTCTGATTCAAAGAGAACATTTTTTTTATTTTATTTAAATGGCACAAATCGAGTTTCATCGCAAATATATATAAATTAACACTAATAATAAAGTAGATAAAGTAGTAGTTCGAAATATAGCAATTTCAAGTGTGACTCTTTCTCTGTGTTTTATCTTTATCTACTTTATTATTAGTGTTAATTTGTTACATTGTTAATAGTGTTTCTTTATTTTTATTTTTTATTTTTCATTAATATATATATATATATATATATATATATATCCCGTTAGAGCGATTTTTAAATTTAGGGTTAAGGTAAACCCTACCTCATAATAATCTGATTTGGCTGATTTTCAGAAACTATTTTTGTTATTTTATTTCACAGGCCTATGCCCAGTTTTGTTGAGAGAGGAAAAAAAAAATCAAAAAACGGTCTCTAGAGGGATTTTTAAATTTCTGCTTAAGTTACGTCGCTTTATATTTCGGTTTCTGGTATATTCCCACTCCTAATGGTCCGATTTTCATGCTTTTCAGAAACTATTATTTTATTTCAATGGTATAATGGAGTTTCGTTGCGAAAAAAAAACAAATATAGGTAACTAGAGCGATTTGTAAATTTTCGGTTTCAGGTAAACCTCCACTTCTAATAATCTGTTTTCGCTGATTTTCAGAAACTCTTTTTATTGTTTTATTAAATGGTATATATCGATTTTTATTAAACAGGCGACAGTTGCGGCCACTAGAGCTATTTTTAAATTGTCGCTTTAGGTTAACCCCCCACTCTTTCAATGTTAGTTTTCAGGTATACCCCGCTCCTAATAGTCTAATTTCGCTGGTTTACAAAAACAATTTTTCTTGTTTTCTTGTTTTATTTCAATGGCATATCCTGAGTTTCGCCGACAAAAAACAAATATTGGTGACGATAGAGCGATGTTTAAATTTCGGTTTTCTAATGTTCCAATTTCTTTGATCATTCTAGTTATATATATATATATATATATATATATATATAACTACAAAAGCAGAAAATTGCTATATTTGGAACTGCTCCAGTTCTTCTATTGCCAAGAACTCAAGCAGTTCGAAATATAGGGGTACTAATCAGTGACTTTTTCTTAGTATTTTATCATTAAAAAATTCAAGTTCGAAATACAACGGTTACTAATCTGTGACTTTTTCTTAATATTTTATCCTTCTCTGCTTTTCTAGTTACTGTTATTTTAGTTACATTATTTTTCATTTATATATATAATCTTTTTCGTCACTTTTACGTTCTAGTAAGTAGGATGGAAGGTTTGAGGAAGTTTTTCAAAAGTATTTTTATGGGTACCACTGCAATAGCTGCATTCCTTCGGAATTTGCTAAAATCCTTTAACCAAATTCTATGTGCAACATAGAACAATTGCAAGTGAACCATTTTCTAACAACTCAAGAGGAAGGCAACTATTTTTATTACTACTCTTTTGATACTAATTAAAACGGTATTATCAAGGTGTTTTCTTAGTGTTATTGTTTTAAATAGCAGTATAAATTATCTCTGTTCAATATTAATATGCAGCCATTTATATTTGGCCCATAATAAATAATTTGGTAATGGAGTTTTAATTGTTCCCTGACGCAGGATTATCTTTGGTGTCTATACCAAACCGTTCATTTGAACCCATTTAACATCCAGAGTGCTATGTCGACAGTGAAAATTTTAAAGTGAGGCAATTAATATCCATTTCACGTTTATATTTTCGTAGTAAATGAATGTTAAACACAATACACTGCATAATTTTAATGAAAAGGTGATAAATATGCGGAGCATTACTCGCACATTATAGCTTAAGCTCTGGGTACCTCCTAAAAGGACCCTTAGGAATTTATGAAGGAGTCAATGCATAATGTGTACCTTTTATCATAAACATATTTAAAGAGGCCTTTAATTTTTATCGTATTCTGTTGATTTCGGTTTTTTTTAGTTGCATCTTAGCTTTTCATTTTAATTTGGTATTTCACAGTTATAAGTTACAACAAGTTAACTAACTGTATCAGAATTACAGGAAAATATGTCATAAAGCATAAGACGAAGGTGTTCCACATAAACAATACCCATTTTAGAAGTACTATTATGAGATTATAAAACACACGTTTCAACCAATTTTTGAGATATGTTTTGTTTTAGATTATATACTATAAAATGGACACTTTAAGAAATAAACAGATAAATAATAGAATTAAAAACAATACCAGAAATATTAATTAGTATCATTAAATGTTAATTTAAATGATCCCGGGTTCAATCCCGGCCAGCATGTGTTTTTTCTGGCATAAAAATTCTAAATATGGCTTCTTTCGGAAGGGAAGTAAAGTAGTAGGTCTCGTGTCTAAATCGTATGATTTACGGCACGTAAAACCTCAAGCCTGAAAGAAGAGGCCTCTGAGCCAAATCTATCGACCGTTTCACACCCTGAATTGAATGAGACGCTGATGACTTGAGTTAAAAAGCGTCCCTAAATACATAAAATTAGTTTAAATGACAATATTTTTCTTCTAAACTTCATAACAGAACCTCATAATTATTAGATGTTTTGATCATTTTAGTACCAATTAACCATTATTATGAATACTATTAGAATTATGTAGCTATTTCAGTTAAACTTATAATTTATCGTAAAAATAAATCTTCTTACAATAATAGAAATAAGGAGTTAATTACTAAGTAATGCGATATTTTTATTCGGCCAGTTTATCTTGCAAAAAATACAGGGCTCTCCAAAATGATAGTTTCAAAAATTCATTCCACATATTACAATTGAGATAGAAGTACAAATGTTATTTGTGGCATAATAAAACTTAGATAAACATTTTACATGCATTACAAATGCTCAATGGGTGCACCCTTTGTCATTCTGCTGATATCAACAGGATAGCCCATTTCTTCTTACATATGCTTCAGCATGTCACCGGTGACATTTTGAAAGGCGATTCTAGTAGCACCTTCATATCCAGAATAGTCATGAGTAGAGAAGGAGGAAAAGCTTGGTCTTTCAAGTAACTCTACAGATAAAACTCATAAGGAGTTAGGTGGGTGATGGAGATGTCCAAGATGATCCCGTGCCCAATCCATCGCTACGATGTGTGCTGGTTTAAACATTCTCTGGCCTCCATGTGGAAATGATATTTTTAAAAATATTTAACTTTCGTTTTTACTACTAAGGCACCGCAGGCAGTGGACACTAATAATTGGAAGAGGGCCTTTTATTAAAGGAAGGAAACGTTTCTACCCGTATTTTTCATTTATGAGGACTGAGAAAAACCTGAAAATTCCTGTCCTGGCGAGAATGGAACCCCAGACCTCCCATTCCGAGTGTGTGCATTAACGACCTCAGGCACTCGCGTCGGTATGGAAATGAGTTGTAGCGCTATCTTATTGCAGTATGAAATCATCTCTGTCCTCATTTAGCTGTGTTAGCAGACATTCATATAAGCCAGCACTGGTACTGTCCTTACGACAAAGAAAACGGGCCGCTCATCTACAACTTGGAAACAGCACAGTACACATAAACTTTCGGAGAGTTCTGCTCAAATTCAAGTAGCAAATGGGAAGTTCTGTCTCCCATAAGTGAACATTGTTGACTTTTCCCCTTAAATGAAAGGTTGATTCACCACTAAGTTACTAAAACCATCGTTGCAGCAGTGCGTTACAAAAACCCTCCCGTCAGTGCTTGTCAAGCTTGATACAGTCCAAGGAATGAGGCTTCATTCTTAGGCGCTTTTGTAACACACCGAACTGGGTTTGCTGTATGCCCAGTTCCGTGCTGCCTCTTGCAGTAGACTTCCCAATGCTGCTTGTAAGATTCTCTGAACTGATCAACTGTATAGCACCTCATCACCACCATCTGCGAGTGAAATTGTATGCTGGAGGTTCTTTTCAGATTACACTGAACAATTGTAACGAAACAAGCTTAGGGTAGTCGAGAGAGCAAAATGCAATCTTTTATAACTAGCCATAACTAGTGAATGGCGCGTAGCTAGGACCAAACATTGAGAGTTTTTCAATCTATCCGTGCTCAATTCATTACCCATAAACCGCCATGAGTGGCCGAGGTCGTTAAGGCGCGGACTTGTGAGGGGAGGTCTGGGGTTCGAATCCCACCAGGAGTATCCTCCCTGACTGGGGTTTTTTCCGAGTTTTCTTCAGTCCTCTTAATGGCAAATGTCCGGGAGGTATCGTAATTATGTCTGGAACATTTTCTTCCTTTAAAAAAAATGCTTTTCCAATATATCATTTCATTTCATGTATCATCAGTGCCCACCACCTGTGGTGCCCCAGCAGTAAAAACTGGCGTTAAATACTATGAAAAAAAAATACCCATTGAAAAATTCACAAAATTTAACAATTATATAGGGAAAATCCAATGTAGTATCTTTGAATCTTCGCAAAAACTGTTTCATCTTTCAGTTGCAGTGTTGGAGTTAGCTTTGAAAGTGGGCCTATAAGAGATGACACTGGGGAAAACAGTGTCATCTTTGGAAGAAGACCAAGGCACTGTGATTATATACATTCAGCATCATTTTTGGGGATAAAACAACGAAAAATTTCTTGATATCTTGTTATCTTTGTCAGTAATGCAAACACAATTATCAACCTGTTAGAATATTCAAAGATTTGTGCTAAATGGTCCCTTGAAGTTTAACTGCCGAGCATCGGGAATAGAGAACAATTATCTGTTCGGAGCCGAGACTGAAGATGACAATTTCTTGTTCAGCAGTAACGGGAGATGGAGCCTAAGACCAAAGTAATTCATGGAAATGAAGTTGAAGACAACATTCTTAGCCCTTAAAAGTTATAACCACCTTTCTTTGGGACTCTGAAGGTATTATTTTGATAAATGTTTTGCTATGATGAGACAGTTAACACCGGCGTGTATGTCAAAACACCTTGCAAGTTGAACAAGCGATTTCGGCGCACAACACGAGGGCACGCACAACTCTTCCCAGCCGAGAGGAAACCATTACCTTCCTTCCTACAACCCGAATCTTGCACCTTCGATTTTCTATTCTTCGTCCTCTAAAAGAGGCAATCCACTCCACTTGACGATGGCGAGGAATTCATCTGCAAAACAGCTGGGAGATAGACCTGCAGAGTAGTGTGCAACGACATAAGTCTCTGACATCTAAATATGTAAAAAATAGATATTGGAAAAAAAAAACCAGTGTATACTTTTTTACAATTTCTACCGACATATTAACAGCCTTGTTTATTAATGGGAATGTTTAAAAGGCACACACAAAGTTTCATTATGTACTGGCTATAGTTTCTGAGAAGAGTGTAAATGAAAACTTCCATTTCTTGAGTATTATTTTAGAAAAAACCTGCATAAAATATATTTAAAAACTATCTGTTATATGAATAAATTTAATAATACAGTTTGGTGCATGTCATTTAAATGCGGATTGCATGAGCCATCATTTTTAACGCATTATTTTTAGGGAAATAATTTTTTGGGAGAGAGTGGAAGATCTGATCTGAGTATTAATGGGGGTGCAGCATTGTTGCCCTGTATTTCGGTTAATTAACTTATGCCATACTGTTTTTATTGTACATATACAGCTTTGTATAAAATTATCTTATAGTTTTTCAGATACTTCAAATATGAAAGACGATACATCTTTCTACGTGACCCAGATGCTAGGGGCTCCAGGTTAGATCCTGGAACAGTATCTTTTGTCTTAGTAAATTTTTCTTTCCGCACTTTTCCCTTACACCGAAAAGCCGAATACAGGCACTGAGAACCACGAGTTCATTTGCATCATCTTTTTATTTGTCTCGAAAGCCATGGCAGTTGGCGGGACGTTAAATTCTTACAAAATGGGTATATCATTAATACCTCGTCCCATTAAGTTAATAATTCAATTGTATGTAAATTGCCTGTAATACATTAACTGTGTTTTCTGCCTATCTCCTTAGCTAGCCCCTTTTCTACATAATTGCATTATTCCTTCTTTCCTCGCCATTCATCTCAGAACTTGTACAGCCCATCGTCCTGCATTCTCTTTCTAGGAAACATCATTACACTAATTATTTCGTTTATACATTCCAGATAACTGAATGGATATTTAAACAAAACAAACAAATTAGACTCGTTTTGTACCCTTAGCGTTTCCTAATAGTTCATTAAGCACTGTGTGCAACTGTTAATTTAAAGGGAGTCTGTACCCAGACATTTGCAATATTCCCTGATTCTAAGCTATACCAAACGTTTTGCAAATTCGCATAGGGGAAAGTTACACGAAAAATTTACAAGACACTCTTCATGCTGTTACTAAACTCTTTTGTTAATTTTTATTTATTACAGTATATAGGGTGTACTCTATTTAAGTATATAATTCTTGTAAGCCCAAGATCGCGTGTTTAAACCCGGCCAGGGTCAATGGATTTTTTTCGGGCGTAAAAATACGAAGTATGGCTTCCTTCGGAAGGGAAGTAAAGCCGTGGGTCCCGTGTCGTACATTTACCACACCATAAAGAACCTCGAGGCTGAAAAAAGAGGCCTCTGTGCAAAATTTGTGGGCCGTTTCACGCCGTGAATTGAATGGGACGCTGATGACCTGAGGTGTTCAAAGAGCGTCCGTAAATAAATCAAATCAAAAATCGTATATACGTCAGTATGCCTCTGCACATTTTATTTGTAACATTAAAGTAAATATATGCAAATTGAATAACAGATTTGCTAGGTTGTGTATCTATTTGTTGTAATATTAGTTGTTGCTGTTGTTGTTACAGTAAAACGATACTTTTGTGGTTCCAAAAAAATTTAATAAAAACAGATGCTTACAGCTAGTTATGTAGATTTTCCTACTAAGGATAGGAATTGACTTAGCATCAACCACACAGTCTAGCTGACCCTGAACTCTGCCCAGCGTTTCGATGTAAACAACAGCAGGTTTTTGCATTGTAGTCACGACCTCTCCCTCTAACGCATGTCATGCTTATGCTACCGAAGGAATTGTTCCATCTCTACTTATAACACGCAATAAAGTATACACTTATGGATGGGAAAAGGATTTAAACACAATCCCGTCCCGCTGCCATGATACTGCCTTCACTTGGACTTCAGTTTCCATCGCATTTTCTACATCATGTTCGATCATAGGTGTCACAACATGTATTGCAGTCTTGTATGCTATATTCTGAGAATATCGTGTGACTACAGTTTGCAGATTCTCGCCGATAACTTTGTGAAGTCTAGAAGCAGTAGGCAGAATTGTCCAAAATTTTTATTGGATAAAAATAATTTATTAGGAAGTTAAGGTGGGTAAGACAAAATCTCTGGCTAGAGAGGACATAACATATAATGCAGGTACTTATATTTTTATTTTTTATTTTTGGTGTTTATATATAAATAATATAAATTGAAAATAATTTAACATTGTGAACTATGTAACTAAAACAACAATAACTATAGAAGCAGAAAAATGATAAAACACTTAGAAAGTCACAGATTTTGTATCGCTATACTTCGAACTACATGAGTTCATCTAGGACAAGAAGACAAGTGAAAATGGTAAAAATAAATATTGATTATCGAAGGTAACGTTATGTACGAAAACATTTGAAACAAGCAACAGGAGTGTGTGGGAGAAAAAAATTAACACGCAAGATTTAAACCAGGTGGTATACGCGCTTTATGTAAAAATATAGCTGCCATCTCTCTATCTCTGAGTAAACTTTCAGAGCATTGTGTAGGTAACCCATCAATAAGTGTTAGATTAAAAGCATCATCAAAATCCTTACAAAATTTGACATATAAAGTCTGAAATGTATAGAAACATAGTTGCGTTAACCATTTATATAAATATAATCTAAAAAAATGCAAATATGAATTGTATTTGTAATTATTATTTAAAGCTCTAAAATACATTTATATAAATATAACATTTATTGTCTGTTTTGTAATCTCAAGTTTACCACAAATAAGAAAATGTCACGAATGCTGCATAGGTGTATCATTCCATTTATAATGCTGTAATAGCTTTTTCATGTTGTTTCCCAATGTTTCCTTTAAAACAAGACAGCTGCTGCCGGTGCCATCTTGAATAGAGTTATTGCACTTGTTACATTAAAAACGAAAAATTTAAAAATGTATGCGGAACTTGAACTAAAAATATAAGCATACAATATGCATTTTATACCAAAAACTAAGAGCTGCAAACTTATGTATATTACGTGTGCTTTTATTGAGTTTACAGTTTCTTATATTTTTATATGTTTTGCAATACATACTTTCTGACTATTTAATATTTTGACACTGGCCTTTTTTCTGTTGCAGGTGAGTTCCTTGTTCAATGCTGTAGTGTTTTAAAGTGGTAAGTAGAGTTTTATTAAAGTTGAACCATTAGGAAAATGCATTATCCTATATATATATGAACCTTATGTTCATTTTGTTGTAGCAACGCTAGCATAACGTATTGTGAGTGACATCTGATTACAGAACATCATACTACATATTATTATTTTCGGTCCAACTTTGAAATATCTATTTAATATATTTCAAAGTTGGAACCGCAGGTGTCAAAATTTATACACACTTTTACAGTAAATATCTATTTAATATATTTCAAAGTTGGACCGAAAATAACAATAATATGTAGTATGATGTTCTGTAATCAGATGTCACTCACAATACGTTATGCTAGCGTTGCTACAACAAAATGAACATAAGGTTATCGTTTGAATAGCGGAAAGAGTTTTGAAGTGATATTGGAAAACCAAGAATATTGTTGAAGCTCAAAGGCAATGGAGACGTGTGTACAGAACATAACTGCCAACTCGAGTAACAATTGCACGCTTTCGAGGTAAATTTGAGACTCACGGTACCGTATGTGATGTTCTCAAGTGCAGATCTGGGAGATCTCGCGCAGCAACAAGCCCCGCGTCCTCGGCTATGGTTTTGGAACGTTTTGAGCACTCACCGCAGAAATCTACAAAGCCATGTGCACGTGAGACTGGGATTAGCAGAACCAGCGTACGTCGTATTATTAAAACAGCAAAGTTGAAATTTTTCATCCCAAGACTTTTGCATCATTAAATGAAGATGACCCTGATCGGAGAATGCAGTACTGTGAGTGGTTTCGGAACATGGTGCAAGAGGATGAGGCCTTCGTAGGAAAGTTGTTTCTTTCGATGAGACACAATTTAAGTTGAACGGAACTAAACTTTGTCTACTGGTGTGCAAACAATCCACAAGTTATTTTGGAGAAGGCTGTTAATTTACTGGAATTAATGTTTGGAGTGGGTTGTCATCTAAGGGTCTAATTGGACCATTCCTTTTTGAAGGAACAGTAACTGGTTCAGTGTATCTGAACATGATATGTAAATCCGTCTTATTCGCCATTCATACACTCTATGGAAATAAGGCATTTTACTTCCAACAGGATGGTGCAGCACCACATTACCTCCGAGATGTACGTACCTATTTTGATGACAATCTTCTAAGGCACTGGATAGGACGAAGAGGTCCGATTGAATTTCCACCGCGATCTCCGGATCTAACTCCGTTGGACTTCTACCTATGGGGAACTCTTAAGGATGTTGTATACCGTAGAAAACCAGCTACACTGACAGCACTTCGGGAAGAAATTGAAACGGCATGTGCTGCAATCGCTGAGGGCACTTTAGCAGACGTTGCTCAATCAGTAGTTCAACGTACTCAGAAGTGTATCGACGCCGATGGTGGGCATTTTGAGCAACTGTTGTAACTGTAAATGTCTAAGATGATTAGTGCTCATTATTTTCTGTTTGTGTGAATTCAGTTTTGTTATGTTAGCACAGTTTTTTTTTTTTTTTTGCTTGAAGTGTGTATACATTTTTGCCCCCCTCCCCCGCTCTCTCTCTCTCTCTCTCTCTCTCTCTCTCTCTCGTAACTATCAAAGCATACTTTACCGCTGAGTACCGAACAGAGGATCCATTTACACCGCTGTCTGCGAGGTCACTGATATGTAATAGTGACGTTTCTATAAGACAACATTTTTAAAGAACATGCACATTCATCATAGAAATGATTATAACTAACAGTAACGTTTCGTCCAGGGTTGCCAGATGATTTCTAATCATTTTCGCCAATTTTATACAACTAAGTTGTTAGAAAATAGCCAAATGTCACATAAAATGAAGTGAAATTTAGTGATATGATGGAAAAATTCACAAGATATTGTACAGAAATTTAATCGTAACTAGAGAAAGAGGTACAAATGTTTTCGCCTGCTACTATCAAGGTTAATAAGAAAGGGCTTAAGAAGTACTACACAAAGGCAGCCCCTTCAAGATTTAAAAAAGTTTATGGGATATGAATTGCTTGACATGACGGAATATGTTGAAGTACAAATATGGAATACTGTTAACAATTTAGTTTAGTTAAAATTATGTAGCGAAACTCTTTCTTGTGGTCTTTCTTCATTCTCAGTAATCACATTCAGTGTGTGTTCACAACTCGGACCTTTAACACAAGAGCTAGATCACATTTTCCCTGGTAAATCGGAAAGAAGTGACTGCGTTTCCTGGAAGATATCCCACCCAGTGTCTCTTCATTAAAAGTCGCAGTCGTACCCTTCCTGTCCTCTCACTTAAAAATGAGGTGAGATTGCTTCTTTTGCTAACTGTAATACCATGTCCTATAAGTTACTTCTTAAAGAAATGTCTTCATTTTAAGAACAGAATGAAGCAATTGTTCTTCCATTTCGGGAGATGCCACTATTTTGGCCCAATTTTTTCAGTAGCCTCACTCGCTGACTCTTCTAATTTGCCGATCTAAATAGTAAAATTTTCTCGCTTTAAATATGTCGACATTCTTTAAGGAAGCGCGTGTTTCTCTTACTTGTATTATTACTCACAGCATCGCGTGTATCCCTAGAGGGTGATTATTATAGGGTGTCCCATAATTAAGCAATTTTATTGTCATCAGCTCAAATGGGGCGATACACGAAGGATCAACGCTTCCAGATTCTGAAAGTGTATTTTAAGTACGCTGAATGTTATGCAGAGACCGCTCGAAGACTTCGTGTAATTTTTGGTAGACGAAATGCTTCACCAGGTTACGCCATTCCATTGATTCTGTTTTGGGCAACAGATCATAGTAGAGGACCATAGTAACAATGATTTACAGAACTTCTCTCTCGTTGCCGGGGTAGAGCTCCAAAAATGTCTGATGACAGATGACTCGTTCCTGCTTTTGGACTGAGGAAAAAAGGCTAAGTAATCACACTCTTCATTGACTTCAAGGAGAGGAACACCACAGTAAATGGGGAGTACTATGCTGACCTACTGCACAGACTACGTGCTTCCTTCCATCAAAGAGAAAAGGCGAGGAAATCTAAATAGTGGTGTGCGTCTTCTTCACAACGCGCCTGCGCACACAGCTCTTGTTGTAAAGGAAACTTCAAAGAGAAAAGGCGAGGAAATCTAAGTGGTGGTGTGCGTCTTCTTCACAACGCGCCTGCGCACACAGCTCTTGTTGCAAAGGAAGCTGTGAAGAAATGTGGCTTCAAGGAGTTTCAGCATCCACCCTACAATCCAGATCTAGCTCCCAGTAGCTATTTCCTCTCCTCTTCTCACAACTCAAGAAGGACCTTCGAGGAAGGAAAATTAAGTGTAACGAAGAAGTGACGGATGCTGTTTATGCCCATTTTGCCGACAAGACTTCTGCTTGGGGGTGGGTGGGTGGAAATGTTAATTCAAATATGTGAGAAGTGTATTGCAATAAAGGGTAATATTGAAAAGTGAAATATAGTTTTTGTCTTTATAATACCTATGGTTAGACCCGAAACTTATGAACCTACCTCGTACGAGTATATATTGCACATCTCTGTCGCATGGGGCGCAAGATCCTTCATGCTCTTGTAAAATACTTCATTTCTGAAATTAATTCCAACAAAAAAGAAAAACAATAAGAACGCACTTACACACACACTGGCGCATGAAACAAGACACACATACAACAATTCTGATATTCATATAAATTTTTATTATATTTCCGTAAATGTTTATAGAAGTTTCTTGTCTCTAAAACTACGTATTTCATTTAAGAAAATGCCCCGGTTTAGCCAGTTTTGTTTATTTACAATTAATTCTCAAAATGCAAGCCTTTTCTATTGGAAGGCAAGAATTAATGCTGGAGAAATGTTATCCTAGCATCTTCTGTCTGTGCATACTTAGCTAAAATGTTCACCCAGTCTTTAGGTTTCCAGCATAATAGGCAAATCCTCCTGCCTTCCTCGTCTTATGGCTCTTCCAGTCTCCCAGTCTAAGCCATGCTATTTCCGACCTCTGTTTCATGCCTAGCTCCATAATGTAGGTCTCTTTACGGCAAGTAGTTTTAATTTCGCTCTGCAGGTCCAGAGGTGACATACGCATGCATCGCGCCTCTATTCCTGCCAGTTTAAGCAGATAGGAGGTTTTTTTTTTTTTTTACTTTGCACACATAATAATGGTCAACTAAATGTGCAGGGACAAAAAAGGCTAGACCCCTCCCGGGTCTAGTGGTAGCGTTGGCGAAATCTAATCCGGAGGTCCTGTATTTGATTCTGTTTCACCCTTTTTTTCTAGAGTTTTTCCTTACCATAAGAAGTTGAATACCAGTAACCTTTAAGGCAAAGCACCAAGGGCGTTCATTTGCATCGTCATTATTTCATTTCATTCGTGACTACCGGCCTTCTCCTACAGTATTCAGACGTCGCGGAAAGATCAATGCAATCAAAATGACCTAAAAAAACATTAACGAAATTAAAGGTTCATGAAGACATCAGGTATACCTTCAAATGGAAGTTGATAGAGTGCATACCTTATAGAGATTTATGCCTCATCGCGAAACTGTTAAGAGTATACTCAGACTCTGAATATTTCCTAATTAAAGGTTTCATTTCTGAAATAACATGTCATGTTAATTATAGATGTTAGTGATGCTGCACTGTTTCGTACATGCATTTTTATTTTCTTCTTTCTCATTCCTATGCAGTCAGTAACATTTTACCGTGACCTGTGACCAGCGACCTAACGACCTTAAATAGGATCATTACTGTGCGATAATTAAGAGTAATTTACTACCTACAGGCGGTTTTGAATAATGCATCGCGCATATTTTACCTACATTAGAAAAGCACTACAAGTGTCTTCGTATTTGAGGTTTGATAGGCATGCACACAATTTTTGCTTGTTTCTTTTTGTAGTTCTAAACAGGGATGTAGGAAATCGTGACTCAAAATTTTGTAAATAATTTCTCTAACCTTGTACTATATTTCCAGAATTTTAAGCATACAAATGAGCATTTTTATACTTGTGCTTTTTTAATAACTTTGCATATATAAACTCTTCACTTGTATAGTGGAACACATATTCTGGAAAATGAACTGGCGTAATAAATTCGGAATCAACATAAACGGCAGTCGACTAGCTAAGATTTGCCGGCGGTGTGATCTTACTCGCCAAAACACCGAAAGCACTACAAATTATGCTGGAACAATTATGTGAGCTTAGACATGCAGGGCTGTCACTAAACAAACTAAAGATGCAGTTAATTTCAAACGGACATGAAATCCCAATAACATTAGATGGAACAGTCCTCACATATTTGAGCGAAAAGTACGAAAGACAACAGATTTCCTCCCATGATAACATGAAAAAAGAAATACAATGAAAGATCATTAACCTAGATAGTATTTTAGGTCCTTAATTTTATACTGTTAGGCCAAACACTAACTAAAAAAATCAGATTCCAGACGCTCGAAACCTGTGTATACCCTGTATTACTGTATGTGTGCCAGATATGGTCAATAACAGAAAAACAAAAGAACAAAATTCAAATATGCCAAAAAAAAAAAAAAAAAAAGAAGAACAAAATGCCCACAATATTAGTAAATCAGTTATCTCAGACAACAGACATCGCACAAATAGCTACCAAAAGCAAATGGCAATGGGGCGGTCACATCGCAAGAATGCAGAACAATAGATGGACCTACAAGATCTCCATGTGGGATCCCCCGGATAGGAAAAAGGACACAAGTCAGATCCAGAAGAAGATGGACAGACCTCTTCAAGGTACATGCAGGTCCAAATTGGTCAAGAGGAGGAAGAGAAAAAAGAGAAAAATGGAAATCTCTCGAGAAGCAACTAGTACAGTGAGAAATGGAGTAACCAAAGAACAAATCAGTCAGTGTCTTAAACAGCATACGAAAAACGTTAAGAAAAAGCGAGCTTTCCCTTAAGGGACACAATAGGCTATATTTATCTTTAACAGATTTGGCCCTTAGCGTTCCATTCAATTTAGGGTGTCAAATTACTGATACATTTTGCTCAGAGGCCTCTTCTTTCAGGCTTGAAACACTAGTTGTGGATTTATGCATACATCAAGTATGAACTCTAGAATCTAGTGCAAAACTATATTCTTCCCTGCGGGTTTCTGTCCTTGAAACCTTGCACTTGTTTTGTTTAGCCCAAAGTTCATTATTTTTGTCGCTTTGTGTGGTGAGCCTTAGCTAACTTCTGTTTGCTATACTAACTTAGGGACTTTCATGGCAAAAGTTCGTAGTTTTTATAATTTTTTTTACTATTTTTGAGCTGTCCGTTTGTTAGCAGACCAATTTTAGGTAAATTTCTCGAAATGCTGGGTGGCAAATAGCAGGAAATTCGTGTTCTATTATGTACCAGCATACGAAAACTTTTTGTTCTGTAGTAAATTGCATTATGATTCTTCTGTGACACTTTTTCACAACTGAACAGTGTCACAGACGCTTCTCAACAACCTTGTGCTTAGATGACTGACCTTGCATACCGAACCGTTAGCCGGTGTGCATATTGTTAGTGCCTTTTAACTTTCGGCGCAACAACTAGTATTTAATATGACGGCACCGTGTAAAAACATACAGAATAATGAAAATTAACACATTTCAATAGTACATAGGCGATCATTATAATCGTCGAATGATGCTAGCAGACTAAATGGGTCTTTCGAATTTAGATGCACTTTTCTGTATATCTGTCAGAGGCATAGATATTCAACCCATCTTCTCAAGTTGAGTATGTGTCATATGAAGGTATTCGTTGCAGTGAAATGGTCGAAAATGTTGTTCAGAAAACTTTTTATTCTGGTATGGAGTTCTTTAACGTGCTGCATATCTGTGGACGTGGCATATCACAGGACTCATGACTTAAGATCCCCCCACGCTAACTCTTTCAGGCATAGGATTTTTAAAAGAAATCTGCCTTTGCTGCACACGAACACAAATATATTGAATAAATGCATTTAGATATGTTTATTCAGTTAAATTTAGTGCATAATCATACAAAATCAACAATATTAACATATCTTTTGTGTTCATTAAAGTTCGTGACATTATCGAAATTTTTTGAAAAGAAAGTGGTGTAATACTTTTCTGTATCTTATTGTAAATAAATAGAGCAAAATTAAAGTTTACCTTAAGAAACTTTGTGAAAATTAGCTTGTATTAACTTCCAAAACCACCACGTGCTTGTAGCTGAAGAAAAACTCGCTCTTTTGGGCACCGAGAACTATATACCTAAATTTTGTTACTGGGTAACTCTGCATTTTCTTTTGCCGCAATCTGTGGAGGAAAGCCTAAACTACTACAAATACGGCAGATATATGGTTGAAGAAATAAACCATCGTGCAGCTATAGAAAACTTATACAAATATGTGGTATAAATTTTGCAGCACCATGCAGCGGCCTTACTGAATATCTACCTGAAAGAGTTTAAATGGACTTGCACCAGAAAGCTTCATATCCAAAGAAATCGGTCAGCCACCACCGGGTTTTAACCCCAAACCATGCGCACAGAGAACATTTAGTTATAAATTCACAAAAGCGCGCTTTAACCTGTCTTACGGTGGAGGCGGCTACTGTCTTTGCCTTTCAGGTACTCCAAGTGCGGGCTCTGCCTGACCCTGAGTACCTGTGGTACTTCTGACGTTACTAGATGAGCCGGGCTGGACTATTCGAGCTCTTCCCCTCGGGGAGTGTCCGCATGGATTGGACTCTGCATAGCAGTGGAAATTGAGTACTTGAGGCGGCACTGTGCCCCAAGGGAGTGAATAAGACCTTGGGGGGCAGGTCCTCAAGCACTGCTTGTCGTGGGGGTGGTGGTGGCTACCTTAATGCCCGGGCGATTCACCTGTTAAATTGAGTGGGCCTATGCTAGACTGGTCTATCCCTGGTAGCTAAGTTTTACTTACGAAGTGCGCTTGGGTGACACAATCGTCTACAGCCCTCTGTGTTTCATGTGTACATGATACGCATGATATCCTCGCTGGACCCGGGGAGGGAATCCCATGCCATATCCTTACGCGTTTCATTTTTAAGCAATTCGAAGAATTCATCACATCTTCCAATCGGCTAGAAAACAGAAATGTTAGTTCATACTTGCCTGCCACGCCTAAGACGAAAAATAAGCTTTTTGGTACAGAAAGACTTTAAGAAGTGCAATTAATGACTGTGTTGCATTGGGGGCTAAAGGAATGAACGGGACAACACATATGGCTGCACCATTCTTCAAAGTCTCCTGCTGAGAAATTTAAGGGGGTATGGTGTTGTCAAGACGGGAGAAAAGTCGGTGTTATTACTGCTAAAAATTGTAACAGAGGCAATGTGTACGTCAAAAAAGCGTTGTCAAATGTGTGTACCATGTGACAGTTTATCTGGAGACCGGGGCAAGGGATCGTGTGAAAGCAAGCGTCTGGAGATAAATTGAACTACGGCGAAACAAAGTCTAGGACGGGTTTATTTTTCATGCCAGGAACATAATCATTATTCACACACGACGTGATTTCGATTTAATGAAAATCGATACTCCTTCTTGGGTGCATGAGTGACACGCCGAAAGCGTTTGATGTCACTCATCTTCGACAGGATTTGTCTATAACGGATGCTTGTTAGATGGGTGTCCTTTTTAAAATGTTGGATATTTATGCATACAGGAGACTACAGTCTTGTGCGAATTATGTGAACAAGCAGGTAAATTTAGTTGTACAAGTTATTCAGTGCTAATAACTGTTTCGCTCCAATTTTACACCGCATTGTTAATACCCATTATTGAGATAGTTAATTGTAGTTATTGCTTTTACTGTTTCCCTCTAATTCTACACCGCATATTGATACCCATTATTGACGCATTATTGATACCCATTACACCGCATTATCGATACCCATGATACCCATGATACCCATTACACCCATTATTGATACCCATTATTGAGATAGTTAATTGTAGTCGTTGCTTTTACTGTTTCCTTCTAATTCTACACCGTATTATTGATAACCATTATTGACGCATTATTGATACCCATTAACCGCATTATTGATACCCATTATTGAGATAGTTAATTGTAGTCGTTGCTTTTACTGTTTCCTTCTAATTCTACACCGCATTATTGATACCCATTATTGACGCGTTATTGATACCCATTATTGAGATAGTTAATTGTAGTCATTGCTTTGACTGTTTCCTTCTAATTCTACACCGCATTATTGATATCCATTATTGAGAGAGTTAATTGTAGTAATTGCTTTTACTGTTTCCTTCTAATTCTACACCGCATTATTGATACCCATTATTGAATAGTTAATTGTATTTATTACTTTTCTGTTTCCCTCTTAATTCTACACCGCATTATTGACACCATTATTGAATAGTTGATTGTAGTCATTGCTTTTACTGTTTCCCTCCAATTTACACCGCATTATTGATACCCATTATTGAGATAGTTAATAGTAGTTCTTGCTTTTATTAGTTGTACTAGAAGTTAAGGTACTCGTTTCTAGATGTTTTAACATTTTATTTAGCAAGAATGTTTTTATTTATAATGGGTATCATCTCTAGGGAAATAATTAAGGTCCTCACTCTCCACGAATTTAGTAATATGGCTCAGAGACAGATAGCCGTTGAATGTAATGCAAGTATGGGTTCTGTTGATGACACAATTAGAAGGAATTTCAGATGGATCAATTTCATCTCAAAGTAATAGACGATGTGGTCGAAAATGAAAAATGTTCAGGAAAATGGCGTCTACCTAAACAAAACCAGCAACTTAGTCTTGAAAAGAACAGTTTTCATTAACAAAAATATTTGGAGGCTGTAGTGATGAAAATCTTCAACGGTGCTTAGGCGGCTTCAAGGAGCTGGAAGGAAAGCTCGAAGACCAGTCAGAAAACAGCTATTGGCGTGTCCTATGAAGAAAAAGAGATTGACATGGGCTAGCAAATATCAGAACTGGACACAAGAACATGAGGAAGGGTCCTATTTTCTTTCTGAAGTGAAGAGGCTGAACGTCTCGCATGTAAGGGGAAGCGATGGGAAGTGTATCAAACACACGGTAAAGTTTCCACACATGATGTTTTGGGGCTGTTTTGCAATCACAGACATTAAATGTTTGATTCCTATTGACAGAATGATGAACAGCGACAAGTACATCTCACTTTTAGAGAAAAAAGCCGCCCCAGAACTGAAGAGATTGGCAGCTGAGCATTGAAATGGCAGTTTTCCAGAAAGATCTTGTTCCGTGTCGTACATCGAAAAATATTAAAGACTTCGAGATGAAAAATACTTTTCAGTTTTTGGGCAGACCTGGAAATTCACGGATCTCAACCCTATAGAGAACATTCGGGCAATTATAAAGAAACGGATGAGAAAACTAGATTGCAAGATGATTTGCATTGTGGTTTCATGACTCAGAAATAAGTTAGATGCGTAAGAAACTCGTTGAATCTATGCGCAGACGAGCGAAAATGTTAAATAAGGTCAGGATGAGCACATTAAACACTAAAAACGTGGTTAGTAAAATGTAATATTAAAATTTTGCGAAATAATTACAAAATATAATAATTTCTTTGTTCACATAATTTTTACAAGGGTGTGTTATATTCGACCAGCAAAATTGGCATGACAAAGTTGTCTTTTTCAGTTATACAATAAAATATTGCTATCTACTTTGGCTCCAATATAAACTGAAATGTCCAAACCAGACAAACTAAAAATAAAACTCGCTGTGGGTGTTTACGAGTAGTGGAGACAGAGCCATAAGTTTTGTCTTTCATAAGGTATAAGCATGAAGAAAAGCACTCTCACCTTTAGTAGTCAAGTATAATTTTATTTATAGCAGGACGACGGTATATGATACCAATAGCGTATAGTTGACATTTTCATGCAAAAACTAGATCATTATAAGTAGTACAGTGCGATCAGTGATGATTTTCCCCGTGATGCTGTGTTTTCTGTGAGCGAGCTGTTCATTCGACGCGGCGTGGAGAGGGAAGCAACCTTGCTTTCTTACTTGTTTGCCTTGCTGACCGTCGCAATCGTAGCGCAACTGTTCCTGGATGTGTGTTGTGTTGTTCGTTTTTTTGATTCGATAGTATAACTAAAATAAGTGCATTATGCCCCGTGTGTTTGCATCGGCAAGCGTATCTTTACGCACTATTCATTCAGTGATGAAAGGATCATAGGATCAACTTTTTTTTTTTTTTTTTTTTAGCAAACAGTTGATTCTGTTACTTACGTAAATACCATACTAATCCCTTTTTTCACAGAACTATCGTACAGCAAGAGTGACAATGCACTTTTTTCAACAGGACTGTGCCACTGCTCACACTGCGAATAATTCCATGAGAGCAATTCACAAAGTGTTTCCAAAAGACAGAGTTATTAATAGGGATTTGTGGCCTCCTCGGTTCCTCGATTTAATAGCTGGCGATTATTAAGTTTCTCTGGGATAAATTAAAAAATGCTGTGCACAAGACAAAGGCGCAAGAACTCTCAAAGATAATATTCTTCAGGAAATTTTCCGGATTTCTCAAAATGAACTGTAGCAGTTGATAAATAATTTCCCAAAGAGATGCCCAACATTGTGGAGTATGAAGTCGGGTAGTTTCAACGCCTCTTTTGATAATTCGGCAAGTAATGAGTCTTTTAAATTGTATGGTTGGTTTGCTTTATTGTTTTACTCTTTGGCTAATCATCGAGATCCAACTGGCCGGCTAACGGCTAACGAATCTATAGGCAAAACACTCTGGGGGAAAACAAAACAGATCGCACGGTATTTCCTAAAATAGTAACTGAGGCAGGGGGGATGTCACCATAATGGCTATGATCCTGCTCCCATTAGCACTGTATATGCTTTGCTATTGAGAATTTTCTCTCTCCATTCAAATTCATTGGAAAACATTTGCATATTAACATGTAGACTGCTGATTATATCTTAATTGGTATTGTAGTCCGGTTCATTGCAAATCGTTTAACACCACTGCAAACGTCCTATCACTTTACATTCTCCAGTTACATTGTCTCGGATGCTGCGCGATCTGCTAATACGCGCCCCAACAAGCCCTCTCCCGCTTATCACTAAATGATGTTACTCGGTTCAACTCAACTCGACTCAACGTGGCATAGATTGATCCTTTGCCTGTCGATCATCGTTTACTTCATACGCATATAACATACAGTTTAGAAAGTATAAGCGCGTCAAAAGTGAAAATGCGAGTTCGACTTTCTAGGATGACACTGTACCAAACATGTCAAAAACTGAGTAATTTTATTTTTGCCAAACTTAAAGACTCTGGTGATGCCACATTTTGACTGTTGCAACCTTTGATGCAGTGATCGAAGTGCAGAACTTTTACAATACATTGGTTCGCTTAATTTTTAATATCCGCACTATGATCATGCCTCTAAATACTCAACAACTTTCTTGGCTCCGTTTACAGGACAGGTGATCACTGCATTCTCTCTGTCTCCTGTATCAATTTGCCATTAACTTCACAACTAAGTATGTATTGTCACACGATTTACATTACTAGCTCCCCAGCATAATGCTGACACAATATAACTTCGTCTTATCAACAGCACATTATCAGATATCTCTGTACACAACCTCTTTCTCAGTAGCCATTACCTAGATTCAATGAGGACATATGTTCTGAAAGGAGTTTTGGGTCTTGGGACAGGCACGACGAATTGCGGAATTTAAAGAGAATCCGGGGCCTAAAACGAGACCATATAATCAGAGTAATGAATTGCCTTCGAATTATTCATAGGAAACATAAGAGTTTTAATTAGGACATTATGCTACCATGTGAAACTGCGGATGGGAGGAAATATGACATGGGTATCCAAATTAATAAAGGAACTGAAAGTAATAGCGCTGGGCTCCATTTAGATGGTGGGTCAGGGGAATAGAAAGAGCACGTTGAGGATGGCGAAGAACCATCTGAGGGATATGGATAGGCAGCATACAATCGCACAATGCAGAGAAATGTATTCTCTGGAAGTACAATCGGGGCTAAAATCTGAATGGGGAATGGATGATTAAAATCAGGGACGACTAAGAGCGGAGAATCTGTGGGGAGAGGGACTCATGGTTACATATAATGGCTGAAAGAAAAGATACGAAAGAATGGAGAGAAAAGTATCTATCACACTCTTTACGGGATCGAATAGGAAGATGGTCTTGCTGACAGGCAGGTAAGAGTAAAAGATATTCGGGGAATTTCTATGAAAGAAGTGAGAGTAATAGGTGGGGAACAAATTGAGAGAATATGTTATTTCCAACGTGGAATGCTTTTCTTAGCATTCCTTCCATATGAAACCTCGATTTCAGTTCATGGTATTTGTTTAAACTTGCTCTTGACATAATTTCTTGAGAGCTTTGTGTGCGTCAATAGTGATCAGGGACCTACCTTTCCTCAATCAGACTAAACAATATAACTGCAAAGATCAAGAAACTACAAAGCTTTAAAACTGGGAAAATACCTCATAATACTTATTTATGTAACTGGTAATCGAGACACGAGTGTTCAGAATGAAGAT
Source organism: Metallyticus violacea (assembly GCA_030762175.1). Taxonomy (NCBI): domain Eukaryota; kingdom Metazoa; phylum Arthropoda; class Insecta; order Mantodea; family Metallyticidae; genus Metallyticus; species Metallyticus violacea. Next base: position 31,280,897 of record CM060839.1, on the reverse strand, counting down.
TTTACCTGTGTGCATATGATGTTTTATGCAATTTTAGCATTGAAATATTTGAAATATGTGCAAAAGTGGTATTATGACGTATGACATACTGTACTGCATGGTTTCTTAGTACTCGTTCCTATGACGATGTTATTTTGTTTTTTGTCTTGAAGAAATCAAATGAAAATTGGATGCTAATTCCGCAATGTTCGATATTGAAAATATGGACATCATTACAGAAGAAAGTATAAAAGAAGCCGAGGTAGCTGAGGGTTTGTTAATTCCTCAAAAATCGAAAAGTGTGCACGAAAAGGAACATGACAAGTTCTGTATATGGAGAAAAAGTAACATTTTAGTTCAACTAATGAAAAAATCCAGTAGCATGTTTTCACAGCTGATAAATACGTAATATAATGTTTATTGATTATTAATATGGTAAATAGCATAAAATTTAGAATCTTGGATATCAGTCGTGGCTCTGGAATAATATTTTATAATGTAACTGAATGTACCTTTAATATTTACGAAGCGAATTAACTGTCATGGATATAAAATCAATGTAGTAAGGTTAATGAAGATTTCTGTTAGTATAATAAAGATTACTAATGGTCCAAGAATAACGTTTTGAAATTAAAGAAATTGTAATGTGATTAATTAATTAATTCACTTGGTTAATAAAATTATTCTCGTGTTTGGTTGTTGATATGCTTGTTAGGGCGATGATTTTACCTTTTTCTTATAGGTACGTTGTTTGAAATTGTGTTGTGAAGGCGGTGATAACTTCATAGAATACTAGTTGCTAGGTAACCAGTGCACAATTAGGTTAATTATGCACCATTTATAGCGTCATAAGGAGCGTGTTTTAAAGCTAGGATTGCATAATATGTGTTTTTAAAGTGGCAAAAATTTATGATTTGAGTTTCTGTAAATGTTAGTTGTTCTTGATTTGTTTTATTTACGGACGTTTTTTAACATCTCAGGTCATGAACGTCCCATCCAATTCAGAGCGTGAAACGGCCGAAAAATTTTGCTTAGAAGCCTCCTCTTTTACATACCGTAAATTTATCACATGGGACCCATGGCTTTACTTCCCTTCCGAATGAAACCATAGGATTTTACGTCCTAAAAAGCCACCTGTCTTTGTCAGGATTGAACCCGCGATCTTGTTTAGGAAGCAAGTATGGTTACCACTAGACACCAGGACCGACTGTGTATATTAACTGTGTCTAGGACTTTCAAAGTAAAATCTGGCATGTCGCCCCAACACATATAGTGATAAGAAAATACTAATTTTAGTTTCAAATTTAAATAAAAGTAATTAAAAAAGTTAAAGTGAAGCAAAATATTTTAAATTTACTTCCTGGAGGAAAATTACTGCCTTTATGTCTAAATTTGCTTACCTAATACTTGTCTAAAGAATGGATTAATGAAGATGTTGCAAAAGATTACAATTTAGTGAACAAAAGATTGCTTATTAAAATATTATGTAACGTTTTGACCCAGCATTCTTAAATTATTAAGAATCAAGTGGTATTATTGCGAGCAGAACTGGAACATGCTTACACAAACGAGTTAATAGACACTCTTAGAGAAAACAATCTCAAAAACGTGTATTGAAAACAAGAGTACTATAGTGAACCATCAATGTGAGCTGGCAAATGCCGGGAAGGTACCTAAACTTAGGCCTGGAACGTTTCCTTCCTTAAAAAAATATCCTTCCCAATTTATCGTTTTATTTATCATCAGTGTCCATCTCTTGTAGTGCCTCAGTAGTTAAAATGTGCGTTTAACACTAATTAAAAAAAAAATCAATGTGAGAAAACAATTATCCACTTTTAATAAATCTTTTCAATTATGGTGTATAATTTTGAATGATGTAATTTCTTTTCACATCTAACGTAAGATAAGAAAGGTAACTGTTGTATCAATAACCAAACACACAATGCACATCTCTGTGTATCTGCATATGATTACGCCTCAGAGTTTCGGAAGCCAGGCCAGTGGACTGGATGAACCAGCCCATACATATGTATGTAAAAGCGATGCTACTCCCGGAGTTAGCTTGATTATGCTGCCATCTCGGGTTTGTATTTGGGACCTGAGCTAATTAGTTGTGGTGATACTATCTTGCCATAGTGTGAATAATGTACACGTTTCCATTCAGCATTTGCTCAGCAAATACGAAACGTTCTCTGCGGAATCACGCTCTCTTTGGAAGAAGCAGCATGCAAAGAGTCTGTTTGTACAAATATTAACTTAACAGCCGCCAGGTTTCTTGGGCGTTATGCTTTTTTATCTTCTTATCGTGGTACACATACTTGTCTCCTAAACCCAAGATTGCGGATTCAATCTCGACAAGGACCGATGGGCTATTTTCGGCGTAAAAATCCTAAGTATAGCTTCCTTTGGAAGGGAATTAAAGCCATGGGTCCTGTGTCGTACATTTAAAACCTGAAAGGAGAGACTTCTGAGCAAAATTTATCAGCCGTTTCACTCCCCGAGTTGAATGGGACGCTGATGACCTGAGATATTAAAGAGCGCCAGTAAATAAACCAAATCAATTACTTTTCTTATACAGGTATTTATTTATAAATCATGTCCGCTCATGTGATGTTTTACTTCTCGGCTACTAAGTAGGTCACAGCCGGCCACGATCGTACATCAACTCCATTTCATTAAGGGAAGTGTTAGAGGGAAGGAGGGGTGAAAAAATCATATTTTGGTTTTCTGAACCATTTTAATACTTGGTATTTTAGTTATTTTTATGTGATTTTCATAAATGTTTCTTGGTTATTAGCATTTTAACAAAATTTAATTACCTCATTGCTGAAGCCTTTTTTTGGAGAAGGGGTTTCGCGAGCACTTGTTCAATTAAAAATGTATATTTTAGGAACTGTTTGCTCTAAAAGACTGCGGTTTGTCTTGAATGATAGAAACAGCTGTATTTCATAAATTGGTAGCGTTTGTTTCCATGACATCATTATTTGTTGTTTTACAATGTTGGAGGGTTTTAGCTGGTATTTGTATCAAAAAGTTAGTTTTTCTAAAATAATTTTGGCTGCAGTTATTGAAAAACTACATATTTAATAAATTTCCCATTTTCTTATGATCTGTATAAGCTATCACTTTGAAACTCTTAGCACTTATTATTGTGATGATGTGCATATATTAGGGTAGAGCTAGGACAAGATGTGACAATGTAAATAATAATAATAATAATAATAATAATAATAATAATAATAATAATAATAATAATAATAATAATAATAATAATTAAATGCTCGCGGGGAAAAAATAGGAAAAAAAAGCAAAAATTTTGAAATAATTAATAATTTGCTTCAGTCACGGTATAGTATGAAAATAGCTAAGAAAATTTCAATTATATGCACCTGTAGGCTGTAAAATCTTTATTTCATTAGCTTTAATAATCCTTGAAAGAATGATAATTGAAATTGGTAAATTTAACATTGCAGGGATAGGCCTTTCATACTCCCCTTAAACGTGTATGTAGTAATAATTTATGCAATATGCTGAAATTTCTGGCCTTCCTGAGCTGAACAGCATTGTATCGGGAAGAGCACATTCTGATTGGCAAGGGACTATCTAATGTTTCAGATTTCATTGCTAATGGTTTCCTTTACGTTCGGATACCCCAACTTGTGCTAATTATGGGAGTGATTTATGTTGTCAAGAAAACTATTCTGGTATGGAGTTCTTTAACGTGCTGTAAATCTATGATAGAGGACTCGGGAATTAAAGTCCCTCCCTGAGGACTTCCGTTTGAAAGCTTCACGTTCAGAAAAATCTGTCGGCCACCACTGCGTTTGAACCTTGCGTCCTGGGGAGAGCAACAAACACTTGTCCGTAAAATTCATTATCGCTCTCACTTTAACCTGTCTCATCTATTTGGATGGATGTACATTGCTTAAATTCAGCAGCTCACTTTTTAACTGTGGAAAACGAAGAGGAGGAATCCCTTTAATGTGGAATTTAACTTCTTTTGTATTTCTGTTGCGGAAAAATCCTTCAAACGAAGTATTTTATCACAGTTCGTATTTCGGTATCATCTCATTTGTAGAAAATGTTAACGCTAATTTGTTTACACGATCCTCACAAACAAGTGACTAAACTGATGCGTCTAAAGCTTTACATCATCATCTATCATAGTGATATACAGAAGGCATTGTACATAAACCCTATTATTGTTCTGTTATTAAGCTTCTTTGGGTATGTTTTCTATAAATTGTAAGGTTTAGAAAACACCATGCATTTATTGTGCATCAGATGTGTTGTAGAAATGTGGGAAAAAGGCCTTCATATAAATGAGACAGCAAATGCCATCAAAACAGATGCGGGGACTGTAAATATTTGAATTAAAAGGGCATAGTATAGAATGTATGTTACATTTTTACTATTTTGTGTAGTTTAAAATAAAAGTGTATGAATAGTTTAATATCAATAAATAAAATTAATTGAAATGCGATACAAATCGAATTTATTTATTTTTGAAATAACTAATCTCTAACGAATAGCTGCACAATTCGCCATGTTTCGTTAAGTACTCGGGAAGCGGTAGAGTTCGCATTGGCCGTACGGCAGTTGTTTAAAATCGCAAGTACGCTGATTTAGCACTTCATTTGTCACGAGGTTACAAGCATTACCACCAGTATCGCTGAAAGCCATTGTCGCCAGTTTTTTTTTTTTTTTTTAGAATGGGCGAAAGACACTGGCGTTTTGAACTAACTCGGCGATAAATGATAACAAAAGAATAGTGTTTCACAGTTGAAGCACTCATGTATAAGATTAAGTAAGCTTTAACGCACAGGCGTAGCAATTTGCTGTTCGCGGCGATGGGCACAATGCGCATACTGGGTCCCGGCAAAGCAATAAGTGCACATATATCACGTAGGCGGGAGGCGGGACTAATTGCCGGCAGAGCAATAAACTGTTGGGAGCGGAGCAGCAAGTCTTCTGAACTTCTCGTTACGCCTTTGAGCGGAGTAAATTGCACTTACTTGCGAAAAAAAAAATATCGACACTGCGAGCTGGCGTTTCTTCACTAAACTCAGCGACGCAATAAGCAGTTGACACCCTTCGATGACCGCACTGAGCACCTTTGTTGAGAAACAAAGTTATGTTTCAGGCTATAATCACTAGATAAAATATAATTAATCCTAGACAAAAAATTATATTAAAAACTGACACGAGTGATCCAGTTCGCTAAGCATGGACCCACAGTTCGAATCCCACTAGGACCGTAATCTATAGCTCATATTTTTTTTTCAAAGTTTTTCTACTCATCATTTGCAAATGATGAGAAAGTATGTTAAAGTTAGGCCTAGAACGTTTTCTCACCTTCCCCTCCAAATATTTTTTTAACTTTATAATTTCACCACACATTTCATCAATGTCTACCGCCTGTGTTGCCTTAATTATTAAAATGGGAGTTAAACACTCATTAAAAAGTGTATTAGTTTTAACTACTGGCTACACTGTAATCCCTGATAGAACAGAGAAACCAATGAACTTGAACTAAATTGCGATGACAGCGGCTAGTGGTCTAGTGGTCATACTTGCCTCGTAGACCCAAGATAGCGGGTTTCAAACACGGTGAAGGTCGATGGATATTTTCGGACGTAAAAATCCCAAGTACGGCTTCCTTCGGAAGGAAAGTAAGCCGTGGGTCCCGTGTCGTAGATTGACGGCACGTAAAAGAACCTCAAGTCTGAAAGAAAGAGGCCTCTAAGCAAAAAAATTCCGTCATTTCACGCCCTGAATTTATATTAAAGAGCGTACGTAAATAAACCAAAGAAATAAAAAAGCGTGTATCGTAGAGTGGCTCTGACAAAACACATAACTATTTTCAATTCTTTTACATAGCAACTTTTTGAAAGGAAATGCTGAAATCATCTTTGTTCATACATTTTTGGCGTCTCTAAAAATTACCCAACATTCTCTATAGTTTATGTTGAATATGACTGGCTATTTTGTTTTAGTTCTTCAGGGTATGTGTGTTTAACTTGTATACAATATTGTTAATTTACCTCAGAGAAAAAAGTCGTAAGGAGTTAAGAGTTAGGTCGAGGGGCCGAGGGGGCCACAAATAACTCTGTCATTCTGAAGTACTCTTTCAATTTCGCTCATCGAAATACTGTCTTGCTGAAAAAAGCCACAGGGAAAAATTATATTAACGAGTGCCACAGTTATATTATGTGGTTTTAACATGAACAATTTAGGATTTTCACCAAAGAAACACTAGATGACTCAGTCATCGTTTGGGGAATTCCCATATAAAAATCATTTAGGCAACTTGCACAACAAACAGGATTTCTTACAGCTTTGTGCATCATATTATGATCTTTTAGCTGATTATTTAGGGGTAGGCATACACCTTCAGAATAGGACATTTTAATGCGCAAAAATATTTGCACCTTTAAATCAACTCCAGCCATGCCCTCTACCTTAATTGAATACGTTTTTAGATATTCATATCTCATTAGTTTAAATTTTGTGTTGTCGCTAGATTTTTTTCATTCTAGGTAGTGTGGCTAACTTTTTACCATTTGGTTAGCATTTTAGAAACTGGGTTGGATAGAATTAAATTTTTAGGGACGGGAAAGAACAATTCGTTACTTTAGTCATGCTCAACGGCTGGTACATCCGGAAGGAAGGGATGAGGTGAGGCAAACACGGGGGGTCAGGATCCACGTGCGGCGCGTTTGTAGACGGGGTCCCTTACATTTTTACAGGTAAAACACACTGATACTAGTGGAGTTTTCTTCTAATAAGCTGGAGCCCCTCAGAAGGTGCGCTTATATACCATAGGTCGTAGCAGCAACCTTTCCAAAGCGCAAGCTACCGTCACACCGCGCTAGCTCATCTCGCGCTGGCACTTCTGATACTATAACAGAAAGGGTATATGGCAGTCACCTTCTAAGGGTAAGGAAAAATTCTGAAAAATGTTTATCTAGATTTTGATCTAACCGGATTCGAACTCAAGACCTCCGGATTAATAATCGCAAACGCTACCACTAGGCCACGAAGGTGGTCTATAAACACCAGATATACTTTTTATAAATTGTTTTGTTAAATATTACTATGAAATATCGCTATTCGCAATAAAAACTTTATAAATTTATGTCCCATAGGCGTGTAGCTTTAAATGATAGTGTAATGTTATACACTGAAACATAAACTTTCTTTTTCTTACGTTAATACAAATGCTCTTCAGTGCCGCATTTGCTAAGGGCCAGAGAATGCACTAATGATGTTTACAATGATTGCTGTCAGGAATGTAGGCAATATCTGCATGCCGCCCTGCCTAACTACCTGCATCCAATTTTCACATTACATGTTCATCAACCTCTGTTAATGAAAAATCAAAAAAATGGCAGAAAGCATGAGCCCCAATGCGCAGAATAAAAAATAAAAAACAAGATGTAATTGTCGCTCCGCGGGGCTTACACGAGGCGCTCTATGCTTTAACCTGCGATGCGTTAGTCTTTTTTTTTCTTGTTTCTCTTTTAAATGAAATAGTTGAAACGCGCTTCGAACTCAGCTGTTTTTCCGCGTTGAATATCGAAGGGAATATTGTTGAATTGCAAGCACGAAATGCTTTCTCGCTTTAAAGCGGAGGAATTTACTGATAATATCTGCGCACATTTTTTGCAGAGGCGAGCGGAACAAAAGTAGAACAGAAGGTAATAATGTAATTCTTTGTCTTTCGCAATGCGCTTTTGCATCAAATTAGCTTTGTAAAAACTTTCCACGTTGTCTCTGTATTTGTAACAATGATGCTGCTACCTACCATATAGAGATTTTCAGAGGAAATGTTATAAGCTAAAGCAAAGGAAGAAGAATTAAAAAATAAATACTCTAGAGTTGCATTTTATAGCTAAGGTTATTGTTCTTAAATCTATAAAGTAATCTGAGAGTCTCAACATAGAAAATATAACAAAGGATATAATAAAGCCTGATCACTTACATTTTACGCTGATTTAAAAGCTAAATATTCTCGCAAATTAAAGGAAAGAGCACCGAAATTAATAAAACCTAAGTAATAAAATAACTTTAAAATATGGCATTTATTTCATTTGCATCCAAATGGGTGGCCGAGATTGTTAAGGCATGAATTCGTGACTAGGAGGTCAGCGGTTCTATTTCCGTTAAACTGTCCTTGCTGATTGAGGTTTCTCCCTGGTTTTTCTCCGTTCTTATTAATGGCAAATACCGGGTAGATACCCTGAATTTTTACCTCGAACACCTCCTCTATAAAAATTTAAATTATCCTTTTCTAACGCATTTCATTACATGTATAATTTGTGACGCTTCAGTAGTGAAAACGAAAGTTAAATACTGTTAGCATAAGAATGCAGGATTTGAAAAAATTGTGCATAGGGATTTCACATTGCCATGGGAAACCTGTGTGTAATGAGTTAACCTGCTAGGCATGTAAACAGAGCACTCTAGCAATTTGATATTCATTTCTCTTTAGTAACTTCCTTCATAGTACTCACATTTATTAAGTTATAAAAGCTTATCATAAAGTCTGTTTACACATTATTATCCAAGTTTAATTATAGACGAATAAATTCAGACATTATTATTATTATTATTATTATTATTATTATTATTATTATTATTATTATTTAGTTTAGTTATTTGCATTATGAATGTAGTTAATTTTTACTTTGTTATGTTCGCATGCTTGTATTTCGTTTTTCCTCACTAGGACAGCTCTGCGAACTGTCTTCAGTGGTTCGTCATTTATTTTTCAGAGTTGCTAACGCCTATATAATTTATCAATACAGTACTGTTCCACTGTCAATCTTATATTTTATTTTTTAAAAATCTCAGCTTCAGATTTTTCTTAACATTGTGCACCTGCTTGAGCGATCCCACGTAGGTTTTCCAGAGTTGCCAACCCAATTGTTATATAATTTCACAATGTAGCAATGTGTATTTTTTTCCGAAAAAGAAGCGAGCGGAAGCATCAGGCCGTAGCGAGCCGCAGTAAATCAATGGGTCCTCCGGTTTCTAGGATTTACCCGAGGTTACCTCTAGGTGTGTGTCTGTGTGTGTGTTTATTATTAATTATGTTTTTATGATTGTTGCAATGAAATGAATGGGAAATGGGAAAACTATATTAAATATATTGTATAAAATACATGCAAAGACCATTCGCTCCAGACTAAACATTTTATGTAATGTAAAAATCATGATGAATAAAAATGGATTTAGAACTGGCAGGTCCATGCATGCATAGTGTTTTTACAATAAAACAGAATATAACGTAGAAACACATATGGCATTTGTTGATATAGAGAAAACCTTTGATAGAATAGACCGCTTATTATTATGACAGAAAATATATCAAACAGGATACCCTATTCATCTAATAAAAGCAATAAAAACGCATATATGACTCGGAAATTATAATACATGTAAATGGAAAGTCAACAGAATAAATGAAAACAAATTGTCATATACATATGACATTTTTAAAGAATAGAAAAAGATTGCACATAAAGGAATAGAATTAGAACAGAATAGATCGGTAAATATTTTGCTATTTGCAGATAATATAGTATTAATTTTTGACAATGAAGATAAACTATAGAAAGCAATAAATGGAATAAAATAAATAAAGAATACAATATGAAAATTTTAAAAATCAAAACAAAATAATGGCGTTTCGAGGTAAATACTTAATAGGAACAAAAATTGTGATAGAAGAAACAAAAAAATAATAATAGAGCAAGTAGTAACACACTTTCAATATTTAGGTTGTGATATCACATATGAAGAAGCTGTGTGTGGAAAAATTAGAAATCCTTTGAAAAACAAAGTAAGAAATGACACACAGCCATGGCCTTAACAGTGATTTTTATGTAAGAAAGTGAGGCTTTGACTTAAAAATGCGCTGATCTGTCACAGGTTGCACAAAAGAAGATCATATAAGAAATGAATTAGAAGTGCAACCAATATTACAAGAATAAGGGAAATTAGAGGCAAGAAGGGAAAAACAGATAAAAAGAATGACCGAAGATAAACTACCAAAATCTATGTTGACATATAACCCGAAAGGAAGAAGATCAATTGGAGGACAAAAAGAAAGATAGAAATAAAAATGTATATTTCTATAGGCAGGACCTAATTTGTAATGAAAGCAGAAAAAGGAGGAGAAGAAGAAGAAGAAAAAGAAAAAGAAGAAGAGGAGGAAGAAGAAGAAGAAGAGGAGGAAAAAGAAAAGGAGGAAGAAGAGTAGGAGGAGGAGGAGGAAGAAGAAGAAGAAGAAGAAGAAGAAGAAGAGGAGGAGGAGGAGGAGGAGGAAGAGGAAGAGGAGGAGGAAGAAGAAGAAGAGGAGGAGGAGGAGGAAGAAGAAGAGGAGGGGGAAGAGGAGGAGGAAGAAGAAGAAGAGGAGGAGGAGGAGGAGGAGGAAGAAGAAGAACAAGAAGAGGAGGAGGAGGAAGAACAAGAAGAAGAAGAAGATTGTTGAATTGTTAGCATGGATGAGTCTGTTTTTGTTTCCTACGTCACTATATTTCAACACTGCCGATTATCCCTTACACTCCCGTTTCTGGCGTATTTCTTACTATTGGTGTAACCGTGACGTAAGCAATTTTCCCTTCTTCCTTCTATTTCAGATATAAAAAGTAGATGCACATTTTTGGGACGTGGATATGATAACAGAGCTACATATTCTCTTCCACTGTTTTTATTATCTCTCCTGTTATTCTGGCTAAGTTTAACACTTTAATTTCTCGTACGTACTGCTATAGAAGTTTCGCTTTATTTTATTTTATTTTCAAATTATTTAGTTCACAAATGCAATTATAGCACTTTTAAAACTCTTCATAATATTATAAACAACAAACACAAGTTCTTTGGATAAGGTCTCTTTCGGAGGTTTTCTTACTTTCTGAAGGTGAATGACTAATAGTTTTATGGCGACAACGACTCAACCATCTTCAATATCTTCCATCCCGCAGACTACATTTAGGTACACATAGGTTTAAGGACTCCCTCCCCGCAATGGTGCAAAATAACCAAATGCATTTAGACAACGTAGCGGCGCATGGGCATTACGACCTCAGAAGACCGTTACAATACCGCGAAGCTAGAGAGAAATGCCCACAAATTCATAAGAACAATAGGTTGGTATTGGAAAATAAAAAACTTTTGCTAATAAGTTAGCAATTGTTGGAATTATATTGGTAGGGAGGAATTTTCGACATTTCGTTCATGCCGAAGGACTGGCCGTTTGTGCCCAAGCGGGGAACTTGCCTATAGAAGAGGTTCCTAGCATAGCCCCCTGATTGAAACGGAGGCTCTTTCCTAGGAATTGGAGGCCTTGCTTCCACACCAGACACCAGGGTAGAAATCCTTTGAAAGCGCAAGTCACTGCAACACTGCACAATTCCCTGCAATTACAATCAATGGAATGAAATGAGGTGAAATAGGTGGGTGGAAACTCCCTGCAAAATAATTATACGTCCCAGCATTCGCCTAGTTGACCAAGGGAAACCATGGGATTTGAACCCGAAGACGAGTCCCAAGCGAGTCCCCCCCCCCCCCGGGCCAACCCGCTAGTTATCAGGCTAGTAGATCAAAAGAGTAAATTTCCAATGCAGATGTTTTAGTAAAAGATTGATTCAAATCTAAATAAGAACTGTAAATCAGTAATTAATAGGAGACTGCAGAAATATTGGAGTATTTTAATTGAGTAGTTAATGCAGCTATTTAGAATTTGTGTTAGCCACTACCTTACTGTTATAAGAATTAGATGAGAACCAAACGTTTAAACTAATTTATCCTGATAGCCTCCGTGAACTCAAAAGGTGTTCCCATAACGCAGTATTATAAAACATCTTACCTGCCTGTTTAGAGATTTACATTTCACATCGCAGAAAGCGCTGAACAAACGCAAGTTCCGTGTAAAGATTTAAGAAGCAAGAGGCCCTTGGGAAGAGCAAACACGATCTCAGCAGACCAAAGACGAAAATGCGTATGCAGCATTTTGCTGGAATGTTTCCTCTGCGAAGCTCCGCTTTAAATTATTCCGCCAAGTCAGTAGGAAAAGTTGCCCGTGAGGGAAGATACATATTAAGGATTCATTCCATCCTCTTAGCCGAAAGTCTTAATGGACTAAAGCAGGGAGCGGTGTGATACTTGAACAGAACAGATTTACTTGTGCATTCCGTTGTTCAGTAAAGGGCCTATTCTGTGGTTCCGTCACCGTTCAAATTATGTTCCGAAATATAAGAAAGGCTACGTTCATCGAATTGCCAATTAACTTCCGCTATTTCCCACGAACTACCACTGTAACATTTGCAGCAGTGTCCACATTAATTAATGCTGTGCACTTATCTATAAAAGTGCATGACAATAGATGGACGTATTCGGGATTTGTTTTTTTAAAATGAGCAGGAATTAATCAAACACTTCGAAGAATACAAGCATTTTGGAGTAATATTTGTCAAGAACTGAAAATACAATAACTGACTTAAGTGTACACACAGAAGGAATTTGTAAATTTTTCAGTTTTCAAGAAAAGTTGTGCAATATTTTATCTCAGAATACTCTCTCTGTATAAAACTCATGGTACATTTTTCATTTTCACATATCTGATACTTTTTATGAAATACTTTTATGCTCTTCAACGTACCATACACAAACAGCTGACATACTACCTGAATGAGTTTGACCAGACCCCCAAATTCGGGCATTTATTTTGTTAAAATAAGCAGTCAGAAATGCACTTAAAAACTGAAAATAGTAAAATAATTAAAATAGGCATTTAAGGCACTTAACAATTTTTATAATATAATTAAAGTACTTAAACTTACTTTTCTTGGTTACAAGCAACAGCATGACGTTTTTTCAAGGTATTAACTATCATAGTCAGCCGCTTGTCAGAGAGAACATTTTTCACCATAGAAAAAGAACCTTCTACTTCCACTAAAGTGATTGGAGCATATTTAAAACAAACTATTCCAGGGGACTCATACCAGTTACAAAAGAACATTCACCTTTCAGAACATCATGGAAATGTTGATCAAGACAAAGTAAAGCAGTTTTAATAGTCCTGGGGAATGTGCAAAAGATGCGCAGTGGTTTCTGGTCGAGTTCATTTTCTGTTTATGGCTATAAGGGGAATGCTCCTACTTCGGTACTGAGCACATTGTAGGGACGGTTTATTGCACGCTGTTCCGCTCTCATCTTTCTCATTTGTAATTATGTGTTACATTTATACAGGTTAGAAGTTACCCCCAACACAAGTTTCATAGAATTGTCTCAAGTAGATCGATACAAACTCATTTGTCAGGACTATTCAAAACTACAGTACTTCTCTCATCCTCTCTATTTCCTGGTATTCGTATGCTCGAGGTAACCGTCAGTTTCTCTCACTAAGAAAATCTGCTATTTAACGAACTTAAGAACATTACTTGATTACTTGAAAAGAAATAAATGTAAAATAAGATTCTCAATAGATATTTTTGTCAGGTCAACATGCCTTTTTTCACTACAATAGTTGAAATTCTTTATGCACTTTTTCAAATGATGAAGTAATCTCAGAAAAAATTCATAGCGATCCAAGATAGGCATTCAAAAGTTTTAGATCTTAAAATAGACAACAGAAGTCCAAAAAAAAAAAAAAAAAAAAAAAAAGGCAAAATAAAAACTGGCCCTACCAACCCAAAATGTACAGAACATGTTCATTTCTATCTGACTCTTAAATATAGAAAAGACATTTTGACTAACTTACGGGCTCTGAGTATGACCATGTTTGCCTTTATCAGTCTGGACTCAGACCAGACTACAGTACTGCTATGAAGATGTACGTGGTGCTTGCGATGAACGATGACTGGCACCACTTTCTAGCTTGACATGACTAAAGCTTTTGATTCCGTAGATGCTTCTGACCAAACTTAAGGGGACATATGTCTGACTGTTCTGTGTCTCAACTCCTATCTTAGCGAACGGCAGCAGTGTTTTGTTTCTGGATATCTGTCCTCATGGCGGTTCTTGAGGGCGACGTTCTGGGTACCTTACTGTTTTCATTGTACGTAAATGACATTTCTCATGCAATTTAATTTACAACTTTACTAACGACATTCATGACGCAATAACGAGCACTAACCAGGATTTTGATACAGTTCATACATGGACGTGTAATCTGAGCCTTGGTCTTAATCTCTTAAAATTGCATGCAATGGTCGTGGGACACTAAGCGATTACTAAGAACCATAAACAAAGGCAATATTCCTCCCATTAATATTAAGCATTAATTCCATTTACTGATTCTGCGAAAACCCTTGGCGTTATTATTACCCATTACATCAGAAACATTGTAAGCTGATTTTTGCCTTCTGATGAACACTTATTCGTGTGAATGATGAGAGAGAGGGGGGGAGAGGGAGAGGGAGAGGGAAACAAGTTACGCGGAATAATAATAAAAAAAAAGCTACACATTTTCGAACGTTATTTTTCACTTTTTACGTAAATATTTTGATTTTGAATTTTAAAGTAATTATCTAGTATTTTTAAACTTTTATTAAACTAGTTATTACTAAGTTAAAATAGTTGGTGTCATTTTCAAATTTCTATGCTAACAACTTTCTGATATAATGCGGCATTTGTACGGAAAATTGATTTTTTTTTCTTTCAGAAATTGAAACTAACTTTAAAAATTAAAAGAAATCTCACATTTGTAGAATAGAATCTCAGAACTTTCTCCGTTGTTAGCCTTCTATATCCTCCTCTTGACTGATGTTTTTTCTTAATTTATTTCAGTCTGAAATTCATACATTCCAAAACAGCGGAAAAGTAACATATAATTTTAATTTTTTTTAAAAAAAAGTTGAAATTGCTGTATGCTTTTAAACATATTAAAATAAGCCGGAAAATAAAAATATTCAAATGAAATAATACAAAAAATATCTCTTGCGAATAATTTTGGCATATAGAGCGGAGTTAAATGTTTCATCATGAAGCAATACACAGATTCAGATAAATGCGTCAGAGTCTTAAAATAATATGGTCATGATTATATTGACTGATGTCTTTGAAGTGCAGAATTTCTTTATCTCGCGTTACAGATCTGAAAATAAGCCTCACCTCCAGTCTCGTAAGCAATTCTGAACAGCTATGGTTCTCCGTTACTTGAGATCGGCTTCGAGGAGCTTATTTAGACGGTCGTTAAGGCGCGGCCTTGTGAGCGGGAGGTCTGGGTTCGAATACCGCCAGGACTGTCCTCCCTGACTGAGGTTTTTTCAGATTTTCCTCAGTCCTCATAAGTGGCAAATTCCGGGTAAGTACCCTAAACTTAGGCCTGGAACGCTTCCTTCCAAATAAAATCCTTTTCCAATATATCATTTTATCTCATGTATCATCAGTGTCACCGTCTATGGTACTTTATAGTAAAAACAGGCATTAAACACTATTAAAAAAATATCACAAATCTCTAAATGTTCTATCTGGCGGAGGTTGCCAGAGATATTGGAGATAGTTGTATTTCATTAGTCTCCATTGGTATGGAATACTTATGTGGATACATTCACTAGTCCCGGCCTTAGCGACCTGCGCTACCGGTGTCTGTATGCATGCATTCAGCAAGTGAATGTAAAAGTTTTTATGAAGCAATAATTTAAGCGACTTCTATACAAGTACCATATATATAAGCACCCTATATATATATATATATATATATATATATATATATATATATTATTTATAATAAGGCATGGATATGGAGAACATCAACCAGCACAGAGGTTTAATGCTCTTTCGCATGTGAAAAACAATGAATCCTACGGTGCCACAAGCCCCATTTGTCGGCTGTTCACAGATACACCAGCAGGCATACCTCAAAGGTGCTGCTAGGATATTTTTGTTTCCGTTATTTGTATCATATTTAAACATTTATGATAAAAAAAAAAACTTCATTCAGTTCACCACAACGTCCGAAATATCTGTAAAAAGCTAGGGGTCTTAGTATGGCATTTCCAAATAAGAAAAGATACAGCTTAAAACCGAGGCGTCGTGTAAACAAAACACTGCAGAAGATTAACGTTTTTTGGAACGGGAGAGAAATAACACGAACTAAATGAAAGAGTGGAGTTCACCGAAAGTGACGGGCAGGTTCAATACCGCAGTTCTGAAAAGAATGCAATAACGACCAGCGCAATTGGGAAAGTGATAAAGGAGCTTAAGGAGG
The DNA here is from genome assembly GCA_030762175.1 of Metallyticus violacea. Lineage (NCBI taxonomy): Eukaryota > Metazoa > Arthropoda > Insecta > Mantodea > Metallyticidae > Metallyticus > Metallyticus violacea. The sequence goes on along the minus strand of CM060839.1, from coordinate 31,264,699 downwards.
CCGTATCTGTGATACAAATCTTCATCTTCTCCGCAATTGTTGGAGACTTCTTTTTTATTGATATGAGGTTCCGAAAAGTATAATTACATGCTGTGAAATTTTCACACTCTTCAGAACTCCGTGATTTCCAAAAGCCAAACAGAAAGCACTTCTATTATCTGTTACTTAAATCCTAACGTAAATATAATCATGTGGTGCAGGTCTTTTCTCATTGACTCCAGGACAGCCCCCTGATGTTCCTAAAGGAAAATGTAAACTCTAGCAAGGGAAATCTTCATTAAGAAAATCGTATTAGTAAATATTGTAACAATCTTGAGAGATATCAGTCGTTTTGAATATCTTATTAAGCATTTTAATTGTAAGTAATTTACGCACAGTTGTTATTTGTACAACACGATCAGTTTCAATGCAAAGAGGAGCCATGGCGAAAGCATGTGCTGGTCCTGATAGTAATTTAAAACACTGTCACGCAGTTGAAAAGTGGCGATAAGATTATTGTGCAAAAATGTTATTGCTGAAATGTATTAATAGTAACCAGAGCTAACAATTAAATGCGTTGCATGTAACACTGACCAATCGGAGTCATACACTGCGGAGTGATATATTCACATTTGTTTACATTATAATTATTTTTTTATTTATTTATTCTGGCAAGAGTTAAAACCATGAGGCGTTTTCTTCCACTCTACCAGGGGAAAACACCAGCAAAAATGTAGGGTATGATATACATAGTTACATAAAACACGAAAAAAAGCCAAATTAAACATGTACACTGCATGTAAATATTATGATTTTTATATATTTAGAAAGTATATAAAGATAGAGTTTAAATTTCACTTGTTTTTTAAGAATTTTTCTCGAGTACAAAGAGAGAGAAAGGAGTAGGTGGAGGAAAAGAAAAAGAGGAAGAAGAAGAAGAAGAAGAAGAAGAAGAAGAAGAAGAAGAAGAAGAAGAAGAAGAAGAAGAATGAAATGCGAGAGACTAACTGTTGTGTTTCTTAGAGTTCAGATGACAATTTAATATAGTTAAATTTAATATAATATAATTGTCCGAATTCAGAAGGAAGGGAGTTCCAGATTCTGGGAACTGGCACGCTGAATGTCGTGTAGTAAAAATGCCGGTGAAGAGCGATGCAATAAAGTCATATTCCGGGTTCGAGGCGATATACTGACAGATGCAGGTACGCAGGATTTTGAACAGGAGTGTCAGGGACTAGAAAACACTATGTTCTTCTATAGGTATCCATGACAGTTGATTGCGTAGGGGTGTCATATGATAAAATTTACAAGTGTTGAAGACGAGGTGAGTTCGAAAATTATTCAGCCACTTTGAGTATCTCGGGCAACTGGCCGCCGGCCCTTCATGTTGAGTACATACTAACAGTCAACCAGAGTTCATGAATAGTCAGTTTAATAGAAGCTACTAAGATGACAACAAAACGCATTTTATTGATCTGTTGTAGCAAATACCTACTATTATCTCTCTCTGAATTTTCATCTTATAGACCAAGCAAGGAATGAAGGAGTAGCTGATAGAGAAATTTGTTAGCTGTTTTAAAAATGGGATAAATCATATTAGTACCTAGTGAAATGTATGAGTAATTAAACGATACGAGCTTATACATCGTACAATGTTATTATACTTGCAGAGTTACGTTTATTCCTATTCATCTTTATGATTGCATATGTAATTGGGACGGATTTAAATAAACATTTAAGGTTGAAGTTTTTATTACAACATATAATTCTTATCTTCCATGATTTTAAGTTTTATCATCACTCCCTTCGTTTCGTAACAATAGATGAAACGTGGATTTATTACTGCACTTCAGAGCCGAAGGAACAGTTCAAACAGTGGGTGGCAATAGGTGAAAGTGCACCAAAGAAAGCAAAAACGATTTCATCTGCAGTAAAAGCCATGTCAATGATTTTCTGGATTCTCATGATTCTCCTAGCTTGTAGACCAACTCCAAAAGGGCATAACCATTAGCAGAGAGCATTTCCCTTTACTGTTGAACCAACTGAAGGATGCTATTCAGGCTGATCGTTCGCGCCTTACGAAAAAGAAAGTTCTCTTTCATCACGATAATGCGCCTTCACACGCGCCTGGGATTGTTGCTACAAAACTGTATGACCAAAGTGCTTCTACATCCGCCATATTCGCCGGATTTGACTCCCATCAATTACTTTTTGTTCCCAAACCTGAAGAAATGACTTGAGTGGACGAAGATTCACAGCAAATAATGAGGTTGACGCTGAGACAGACGCTTATTTTTCAGAGTTGGATAAATCTTATTTTACTGACGGTATTAAAAAGTGGAAGTCGGACTAAATGTATTGATTTATAAGGGGACTTCTAAAAATAATATATATATTATTTATATATATATCTTAAATCTTGAGTTTTCTTGGTCAGGCAGATTTAGAACGCCCCTCGTATTGCCCTTGAAATGTTTTCTAAACTGATATTTTCATTTTGTTCTATTTTAGCTCTTGTTAAAGTTAAGAAAGGTTGTGTACTTGTTGACATCTACCAACAACAGACAGCTGAATCAATTCATCGAGAAGTTCACACACTGAAAACAATGTAGGTATTTGGAATGTCATGGTGGTAGCTGCGAGATATATACATAGTAAACAAAGACACGTTTTTGTTCTCGGTGCTTTCCACACTGGAACGTGCCTTTACATAAATGAGACCTATGCCAAGGAATGCTAACGTAAGCAGGAAAAGACTTTTGTGTTTGTGCACGCATAACTACTGCTGTTAGAAAGCGAGAAAAAGAAACAAAAATATTCAAGAGAAAATGTATCCCACGTGTATGGTTGTTAATTTGCCTTAGAATTAATTTTTCTTCGTATATTTTTGTTGGTAATGTGAAAAAAACACTTACTATTAGAGCCTGGATTTTATGTAATATCTAACTGAGAAAGGTGTACATAAATATGTAGCCTAAATTGTTTATAGACATAGATAAATATGTAATGAAGAAGTTCGTATAAATAGAGTAAAATATACGCAAAAAGATTTTCTTTTCGGTTTGCGGTGAAGTTTCGTTGTGAAAAAAACAAAATTTGCTACCGCTAGAACGATTACGGACACACACATATATGTGCATTTTTGTAATTATAGATATTATCGATACACATTTGAATAGATTATTTAAAATATTTCTAGAGTACAACTGCAATAGCTTACTTCCGTTGGAATTCGTTAATGCGCCACTTGATTTATCTGCAATTCCTATCAACCAAAGGCATGTGCAACGAACACTTCTCAAATGTCCGAGAAGAAAATGAACCATAAAAGGTCTAGGGGAGAACAAGAACAAAAGACAAGTCAGGATGGGTATAAAAATGATTATCGTAAGACTTTGTATGTAGAATGTTCATACTATTCACAATCAATTTACGACTCAAGAACATTTTCCAGTGAAACTTTTAAAAGCAGCCAGATTTGGACTCTTCAATGTGACTTGACAGCATCGCGTGAAATGTCGAATCGCTTCCACACTGCCTAGGGCAGAACGAATGATTAATTCCTGTTCCATTAGTCTCCGGTGAATTATAGATAGCTTCCTTAGATGCGCATGCTTCTCCGACATGGAGGGCGAAGAAATTTCGCGATGAGAAATCATCACCCAACTGGGGTTCCTGTATGTATTCTCAGGGTCACGAAAACTGCGAGGAGGACATCGATATATTTCCGATTTATGTCTGTTGCCTCCTTCAATGATAGGTCAGCTTTTTGCTCATAAACGTTGTGGACAAAGTACGTCATAGCAAAAATATTGAGCAAGTTATAGTAAATAATTTTTCAATACGTTCCGCTCTAACAGTGCGAGATTTCCACCGCTGTGGTGACAATTCGTTCCTCTTAAAATATTTTCTTCAGTCAACACATACACTGTTGGAAAAAATATTGCATCACCTGTTGTATTTGTACACTTACTTGACTTAAGGTCAACAATGAGTTCACTATTTGAGCTTTGCTTTATCTATGAGCGGTTATGCATTGTTGCATGCAACAGAACTTCTAAATATTTTCCATTGTTGTGGTACTGCTGCCTTTATTGTTGATTTTAGAGATGTGCATTTAATAACAGCTGCCCAAAATGGGAAAAGATCATAAAAAGTCATAAAACTGTCCACTTCAGATGTCAACGTCTGATGATTGAATTTAATTATTGCAGGATAATATTGTTTACAAAGGCAAGGGGCATATATCCACTCAATTGTTAATGTAAGTTCTTTGAAATTAAGTACAGCCATGAATAATAATGGGAATATATTGTTATTTCATTTTCCACAGCTTTATTCTGGGTTGCAATGAAGTAGTAGGTAGTAGTGCTGGTGGTAGTAGTAGTGGTAATGGTAGCAGTGTATTTATTTACAAAATATATTGGTTAAAAATCTAGCTCATCCATGTTACATTGTTTCTGGGACCGTACGTGCTATTCCAATACACTAGGAAATATATGAAATTAAACAAACCAATATTTAACTCATAAGAGAAAATCAATATATATATTATGAAAAGAAAAAACGAAAAAATTTTTTATCATAATAGAAAAAATTCAAAATTCATAAACGAAATAAGCAAAAAAGAGAGCAGTGCAAAAGTAAATAACTTACACTCCCACACATACATGTGCAAATAATTCCAAAAATATACGACTCATACTCTCCTTGCCGCCCTTTCATGTTGTCTGCCTCTTCCGATTTGAGCTATCTCACTTTATTTAACAATTTACCTACTCCCTCTTCCTCCTTTCTATCTGTCAGCAAAGTCTTGCCCAGCTATTGCCCTCTCCCCCGTTTCACCATTTTGCTGACTCCTTGCAGTACACCAGAATAAGCTCCAAGATTCTTTCTCCGCACGTATAGGGCAGATTCCACTTATGTGTCTTCCATGCCTGTTTTACAATCTAGTTTGCAGAATTGATTTTCTACTAGACAGATAGAGGATCCCCTTGTATTTTAACCCCAGTTAAATTAACTCTCCTCTAATTCTGCATATTTGCATATGTATTGTCAGGACCTCCTGCTAGCCATTCCCCTAAAATATCATTCTGTAATTTATTTAACGAACTAGGGGTTGATCTAGGGACGTAGCTGCAACACTAATCTAAATAAATCCTAACCATCAAGACTCAAAATGGAACCAAATTAGGAAAATATTAGAACTAGGTAAGCACTGAACACATGTTGTCTTGAAAGGTGATACTGGTATGAGTCCTTACAGAATTTGTTTTAAATATGATCCAAATCACTTCAGCGGAAATAGAACGTTCTTTTTCCATGATAAAAATGATCTGACAAGCGACTATGACAGTTGATACCCTGTTGCTTGTATCCAAAAAAGTACTTTAATTATGTTATAAATTACTAAGTATCTTGAATACTTATTTTATTAATAATGAGTAATATTACTCTGTGTTTTTCCTTTTACTAAATGACTATTTTAAATGCCTGAACTTCCAGGCTCTGCTCGTCACCCTTAAAAGTCTAACAATGCAAGCCAACTGCACTTCTTACCGCGCGGTATGATGATGTGTATAGTTGCCTATTTTCCCATCTCCTCCCACCGCCGATTGTTACGCTTAGCTGAGCGTGCAGTGGGAACCGGGCGGATTTCAGTAGATCTTGTCTCATATTTATAGAGGTAAAGTAAATTAAAATAACATTGAAGTCGACTATTTCGGAGGGGCTTTCAAATAGCTAAACCGAAAGCATGGACCAGCAGAACATTCACATGTGTCGTCATAGTTTCCCTGGCAACAACACGCATCTTTCGTAACGAAGGGCACAGGCTAGGGCTCGCCTGGCTCAGATTTTGCTACACTATCAAAGAAGGCCACAAACTTTCTTGTGCGAAAAAACATTCTCTGCACTCATTTGACTAAAATTAAGTACAGGAACGTTTGGAAACTTAGGATTAGAACTGAGAATGCAAATGTGTCGTATTAAGCCTGATATAACACGGCTTGTAAGTGAAATGCAATTTTATTCCTCTCATCCAGGAACTAAATCAACGAGTAATGTTATCATATATTTTATTATTAATATTTTTTTATTTTTTTACATCTCTACATTGTAATTCAATGTTCTGTCTATTAAGTTTTATTTTTGTACATAGCGTTCTTGGATTTATTAACTCTGCAGGTGTCTCTCCAAGGTTAAGATTTATTTGACATTGTCAAATCTCTTTCCGCATCCAAATGATGCAAGTCGGAAGGTGCAAGATCCGGGCTGTACAATGTGTGTGTGTGTGAGGAAGGACAGTTTGTTAGCTTTCCTGTATGTTCGACCTTGTACGCAGAGTTAAAGCATTTCACCCAACGACTGGCGTTTTTTCACTACAATCTCTTCATGCACTTTTTAAAGTGTCTCTAAGCGTTTGTTCAGTCTTATATTCTGCCAGAAGACACTCAATGACTGTTCTTTATGATGCATGTCACAGACTCCGTCATTTAGCGGAGGAAGATGAAACTTAATAAGGTAGTTGCCCGTAAGGTTAAAAATGCTACACATAAAACATTGTACTTTTACAATAAAAATTGCACTATTTTGCTCTGTCGCAGTATTCTTTGAGCGAATATATCTCAAACAGAGAACCTTTAGCCACACCTGGAGCGCTTTTCAACGGAAGCGTTGCCGATGCTTTAGGAAATAGCCGAGTAAAAACGAGGCATATCATTTTTCAAAGGGCAATTTGTCGGATGGAAATCTGCATGTAATTTAGCGAGAGGGGAAAGTGAAGAAGTAGTCCCACCTCCTTATTAACGCTACAAATCGTCGCACGAAGGAGCGGGAAGTGCGAAGTTACCGTCTGCAGTCGTTTATCTTCAGTTCCAAGTTCTTCTCCGTGAATGATGGCAACAAAATTAACTTACAACCATCTGCCTTCCTTCCCTTACATTGGGCTTAAAGTCTCTGCCTTAAGGCACATAAGGAATTACACTCGTAATACTCTTTATGCAGCCCTGTGGTGTCATTTTGCGGTACCCACACAGTTGATGGCAAGTGATTTTTAACTGCGCTGTATCCTGAGGAAAGCTCATCGCTGAGATTCGCTCTCATGAATTTGTATAAGGAAAGCACGCCGCCGCTTTTGTGTGCTAATAGGAACTCAAATATTAACAACAAAGTTTTAGTTCTATTTCCAAATGAAACACTTTTTTTAATGAAGATAAACTATTGGAAATGAACTTAACTGAGAACATCAGCCAGTGTCCAGCATAATTTCACAGTGAACTTGTTAAAAGTCAAGCATAACATTTTAAGATTTTATGCCCGAACATGGATACTTAAACTCTCATTTCCCTATTTCAAATTACTTGCTTAAGTCCTCATGTATACAGAGTGAATATTTCGGTGTTGTTTCTATATATTACGGTCACGGTGTGAAATGCAGTAAATACAGTTTTATGAGAATCAATGTCAACAGGCAGGTAAATTTAGTTTTATACGTTAATCATAGCCGATAATTGCTTCCCTGCAATCTACAACGCATTATTGATACCCATTGTTGAAATAGTTAATTGTAGTTATTGTTTTAATTGGTTGTATTAGAAGTTAAGCAATATTCTTGTGTTTCTAGACGTTTTAACATTTTATTTAGCAAGCACATTTTTATTCATAATGGATATCACACTTAAGAACAGAAGTGAGGTCATAAACCTCCATGAATGTAGTAATATGACTCGAAGACAGGCAGCAACTGAATGTAACGCGAGTGTGGGTGCTGTTAATAATATAATTGGAAGGAAAATTTAGATTGGATCAATTTGCCTCAAAGAGAAGGACGATATGGCCAAAAACGAGAAACTTCGAAAAAAGATGACGTCTATCTAATCAGAACCAGCAAAATCAATCCTGAAATAAACATTTTAATTTACAAATAGATCTGGAAGATGCAGGGTGAAAATCTGGCTTCAACACCGCGTAGGCGGCTTATAGAAGTTCGAAGGAAAGCTCGAAGACCGATCAGAAAACAGCTATTGGAGCGTCCTAAGAAGAAAAAGAAATTGACATGAGGTAGAAAATATCAGTGCATCCTAATTTTAGGGAAAAAATCCCCCCTCCCAGAATTGAAGAGATGTGCAGAGGAACTGAACATTGAAAAAGGTGATTTTCCAGCAAATCCTTGCCCCATGTCATGGATCGAAGAATATTAAACACTTCATGGCGAAAAATGGACCTGAAAATTCCCGGAGCTCAACCCTATAGAGAATCTTTGGGCGACTGTCAAGAAACGAATGAGAAAAATGGAAGAAAAGATGAATTGTGCTCTGATTTCATGACCCAGAAATAAGTGAAATATGGAAGAAAAACATTAACTAGTAAAAATGGTAATTAAAGCCAAGGGCTTAAGGGCCTAAACATTGTTTTTTGAGTTACCGATTTAGTATTTTGCGCATTTCTTTTTCTGATTTCCCTTGGAACATGGGTGAAGGTGTTTTACTGTCAAGATTTCTATGAACAAATGTATTACGGCATAATTTGCTCTATCATAACAAACGCCACTGAGCGCCATGAAGAGCACAGTTCAGACCCAAAAACTTGTAAGCGCACCTTCAACATTGTCTGTTAGTTCACGTGTCAGTTTAAAACTCTTGCTCCTTGCTTTCCTTAGCCAGAAGTGGTGGAGTAAGTTCTCTTGACGAGGCTGAAGGTTGTTTCTAAAAGTCTCATATTCTCATCTGTCGCTTTTAAACTTAAATATGTTAAGAGTTTTAAGAAATGATTTTATTCATAAATCTCACACTTTTACCAATTTATTGTATGTGAATTACCATGAACGAAGAATTCTATATTCATATATTACTTTTGAGATTATGTGGACTTATTATTAGTAAACCAAATAATCGAAAAACAGAAATTGAAGACAATACTATCTGCTTGCGTATTTTTCAATTGTGCAGCTATCGTACCCTAACCCCCTATTTCCTCTTGGCCAGCCAAATATAAAAAAGATAACACATTCTCCAATATACTTTCTGTTGCCTAACCCTTTAACGGGTGCAAAAATTGCATCGTTGTAAACAAAAGTTAGTATTCCTTGAAATTTGATAAAGGTAAGGACCAAACGTCTATTAAGGCTGTAAGTCAAACATTTGTGTGTTAGTTCATATGCGATCTTTTTTATTGACAAACTGAAATATTTCCTATTTAAACTAGGGGCGGTCTATGACGTAATAGCCAATCGTCAACAATGTAGTCGAAGTCTCAGTCTGTCTTGCTCAAGCGTAGCAAATGTCAGAAGGGGGCGAAGGGGTCTTTCATGTAATTTTCTTTACTGTGTAGGCCTTGAGCTCGACCCAATTGCTTAGTCTGCCCTCTTCTGAGATTTTGTAGAACCCAACATTCAGATATAATTTTAATATATAATGTATTTTTATGTTGTAAATGACACTTACTATGACTTATTATTTTAAAAACTCACTCTTTAACTTTCTCAGTCATAGTTTAGTTTACACGGCACCACAGATCCTATGATAGGTTGGCAAATCTTCATTTTCAGTCTAATTCTATTAAATTGTCAATTGCAGCGGAAGGGCGCGGTATCTTACTAGAAAGAGACGTTAAAGATCAGTGAAACATGAAACATTCATTTAAATAGTGATTGATGTGTGTGTACAGAAAAAGGGCCGGAGGCTTGAGTTGATGCATAATTAGATTTAGAGACAAGTGATGGAAAATCAGGTATTTTTAATATTGTGACATATGGGGAAGTTTAACAATAGCAATGATGTAGTAATAATGTACCAATAATAGAGTAATAATACGGTGTGGTAAGAACAGTGTTGAAGTCACGTATAAGAAGTAAGTACCATTTAGTTCCACACATGTGTTTGTATGTGAGGGAAAACTAGACTGCGCATGCGCAGCAATGCATGTTTGAAATAAGGAAAAGCGTCAGTCTCTTGAGAGAGGTGGAACGGTGAAGGTACATGGCTCCAGGTCAAGGGCTTCTTAGAGCTGTAACTCTGTTACAAATCCACTAAAAGTGATTAGGGCATTATGGAATGCATTAACATCATTTTACGTCTCAGTCCATTGTTTTACTTTCATTTCCATTCTAGGATGTTGTAGATTTTTAAGGCCTAAGAATGTGAGGTTATACCTGGTGTCAGTCATGTGCAAAGTTAGCTGTAGTACAGAAACATAAGCGAGTGTTCAAAAGTAGACTGTTACAATATTGTACGTAATTTAATTTAATTATCACGCATAGACAGTGATTATATAGGGTGCAAGAGGGCATGAGCTCCCCGAGGAACTCAAGGCCGGGGGAAATATCCTGTCTATTGTAAATTACTTACTGCTAAAAGAACGCATTACATGAAGCGATAATTTCATAAGCATATAAGCATACAGGACAAAAATTACAAACATTTAAGTTCAGTTTAATCATATTATATTTTATTATTTGGCAATGTAAGCACAAAAAATGTTAAACGCTTGTTTTTTGCCCTTTGATATTTTTAATGGAACATTTCTCTTTGAGAGCGACGTTTTTGGAAAATTCGAACTTTCTAAGCACTAAAACCAGAATGAAGTAATGCTGTTACTAGACTATAGGTAACAGGGGTCAAATGTGAAATGTTAAGTTTTATCAAATCACCCGTAGTGCATTTATCTTGTGGTCAGTGTAGCCAGCTCCATACTCTCATAATTCCTGAGCATGCATCACTGACTATCTTTATGTGTTTTCAGTAATTTTACGTTTAACTAACTAAAGTTTATTCTTTCAAGAGAGTATTTTTGTGTTTTCGGCCAAACAGTTTGAAATCATTTGGTAAGTTATGCCTAAGCAACCATACCTTTTAATAAACACGTTGTTCAGAATGGAATTTTTTTTTTCTGTTCTGTTTTTCTCAGATGTATTAGTAAATCGAACGATAGCTATTGTGAAAGTCAACTTTCGTCCGTTTTTGTCACGGTTTCTGAATAGATAATTCTTCATAAGTACAATAGTTTAAACAATTATTAATATTCAGTGAGAAAGTTTCAAGTACAATGTTACCTTATTCTTATTCTATTCATGAAATAGTCCCAAACCGGCATTTGGCTCTTCATTACTGACAACCGACATTCGTCTGTTGCAACATGGCTTGAAAAGGTTAAGTATTCATAATAAAAATGTGCAATTATTACAACTTTTAAACCAATTTTACAGGAATTAAATTTTATTTGTGGAATAGTCGTAGAAATATCACTCCAGGGTCTGAGCTTTCGGCAATCTCAGACTCTCAGGTCATAAAATGAACGGACCGCTTAGCTTGCCGTCCGGCGTCATACAGGATTAAAAACACACGTGTTCAATGTTAATAATGAGTGAGGAACTGCACTAAACAATAAACAGAAATGCTGCAGAGCATGTCCCCACCTCAAGTTCTTGGTGTAGGAATGCAGTGCACCAAGCATTACCAGACACTGAATTATTCATCTCTCCCAAATCTCCGGAACGGCGCGATCTCATCTCTAAATTGTTAGTGAGGGAAGGGGGAACGATACCCTCTCACACATTCGCGGCATGAAGGCTCTCCTAAGACTCCGGGCATTATCTTCCGCTTCTTCTCTTTCCTTCTCCTTAAAAAATATGTGGCGTGAAATAATAGCTTCTATAGAAAAAAAGGTAGACTGTTCACCAAATCCTGCAACCCCACTCCTGCCGAGATTTACGTTGTCAGCAGATTCTTTTTCGCCGATCAACTCTATTTTGACACATTAAATAGCATGATGTACCAAAGTTGCTAACTGGAGATTACTTTTAACTGTAATTTATAAAGTAACTAGAGGCTAGTCATCATATCTGTTGCATAAAGTGAACATTTTGAATTAATAGACAATGTAATCAGCATTGTCAGTAGACCCGATTCAATGGATAGTAAATTTGCAAAGAAGCTTGAAGTAGAACGGTTACCATTTGAAAAATTGAAAATATCTGGAAAGTTACATACGGAAGTAAAGTGGGTATCGTAGATTTGTCAAAACTCTCAACGCTAAGTTATCCTGATTTAATACGCTTTAAAAACAGCACGCTATCAGCATGCTGCTAAAACTTCTTCAATAATACACCGAATGTTGATAATTTTTCGTAATTTAATTGAATTTGACAACAACAAGCATGAGTTTCAGGTTCGGTGTTATAATTGCAAAACGAGAACGTGCCTTTTTGTACCTTTAGTATAACCGTTGAAGTGATTTGGCTGCCTGTTTGATCTTTCTGGAAACTGACACTAATTTTATTAGTTTTTATTCGAAGCAGAATCGTATGTAGATCTAAATTTAAATAAAATACAACTGAACCCTATTATAACAATTACCATTTACCTATTTTATTATATTTCATGTTGTGATGAGATCTTCTTCTGGGAGGCAATGAAATAAACCGAAGCATAAAACAGAGGATATAGAAATAAAAAATAAATGAAGGTGAAAATAACTATCAATTATTAGTTTTTGAGTTTAGTTTAAAACTATCTATTTAGTTCCATTTTAATTGGTGAATAAGGTATCAATGAGACTATAAATTGGCTGAAAGACCCTCACGTAGAAATATTTCAAGTAATATCACATTAGGGTCTTGAGATTGCCGATAAATTCACGAACGGAATGATTATTTCACGAATAAAATAAGTATTTAAATATTAAGTCCCTAAACTTGACTTACAAAATTGTAAAAATTGTATACTTGTGTTATGAATACTTTTCAAGTCACCTAGCAACAAACGAATGTCGATTATCAGTAATGCCAATAGAGTAGAGCTAGATAGAACTATTGCATGAATAGAATAAGAATAAAGGTAATATATGTATTTGAAATTTGCGCACAGAATATTAACAGCTATATAACGTGCTATACTTGCCTATCTATTCTGAAGCCGTGAGACTGAAATAAACGAAAGTCGAACATTACGCTCGCTACCGGTCGATCTAACAATTCCAAACGTGGAGGGGAAAAAAAAAAAAAAAAAAAAAAACCACATTCTGAACGTGTTTATTAATAGTTATGGTTTGCTTAGGCAGGATTGTTACATAATACGTAAAAACAATTGTTTGAGCGAATATACATTAAGTTTGTTAAACACACAATTGTGGAACATGCAGTTATCGAATTTGAATGAAGGGGCTGCAATGTCATTGGATACTAAGGATATTTGGGAATTATTAGATGAAAATGTGTAAGCAGAATTCTGCACTTAATTTACATATTACTGTCGAATGAGTTCTTGATTAGTCTGTATGATGCTCAGGAGTTATGTAGGTGGGGTATAGGGTTGGCTACACTGACCACAAGACAAATGTACTTCGCGTGGTAAAGGGATTTGATAAAACTTTACGATAATTTACTGCTATATCGGGCTGTGATTGATCAAAATTCAAAATCTTGTTTCGTTTCAAAGGTCGATTTTATGATGGCGTCATATACGAGTAATAGCTTCTAAATGCTACATCTGCTGTCCTCAATAAGGAACAATTTGAAAAACATTAAAAAAGTAGAATATTGCAGTAATCAGCTAACGATCTCTCAACTTGACTTTTAATTGCTGTAAATCCATGATACATATTGCTTTTGCAGTGTTTTCTGGGACAGTATTTGCAATCTTCGCTAATGTTTTCTTCATCTGCTAAAAATCTCCGTAGCACACCACTATATCTCTTTTCCTTTCAGCAATGCCAATGAGTGCAGCGCTCTGAATTTCCGCACAGCAGTAACATAAGCTTTCCTGTCACTGCCGAACTGCAAAGGCATAAAATAAACAAGTAAGGCAGTTTATTTCAACAGAGAATGTACAGCACTGAAGTACGTACACCGTAACATTCTAGTTCATCGCCAACGACTAATGTTTCACTGCCACGTACCAACACACTTCTTATTGGCTAGTAAAAAGACTTTCTTTCAACAGTAGAACACGACTGCTGTTGTTACCACCACGAGATATTGTATGAAATTTAAAAACGAGAGCGAGTAGAACGCATTAGAATACACAATAAAACTCTCGCCAACGAATCCGCATCTTCTGCACCAAAGAGTTTGTCTTCGTTTTCTACATCAATTCTGGGAATGGAAAATGTGCTGTATGTATTCTGTACAGCTGAGTGAGAATTTGTTTTTATAGCCTCTGCTGGAGTGCTGTATTTTTTTTTTTTGACGTGGTGGAATCCTCCCCAATACTAAAAGGGATGTTCCTACTTGACTACGGTGCCGAAAATATGACGTATATATCTTACCACAGAGGAAAAGTTCCCTAGCACCCATCAAATGTGTTACGTTTTCACGCCTAGTGTAATTTTAAACACAAATGAGCTCCAGTGAGACAAAAAGTATCTAAATAAGTTGCTATTTCTTTATAATGATCAGGAAGCCAGTGTGCAGCCTTTCATTCAAATTTGTGAACCATAAATTCTTTTGATATATCGCCTTCATTATTTCTTTGAACTCAAGCTAACCAAATGCAATTTGTTTGGATTAAAACAAAATGGATTTTCATAAAATTGCATAAGATATTGGTACTAACACAACATCTAGTCCGTGAACACCGATTGCAATTGTGTGACACATCTGTCTGTGCTGTTTTACGGATCGCCAACAGTCTTTATTCTTTTGTTCGATGATGGTAGACTTACTCCAGTATAGTACGTACAGTACAATATGAACGGGTACACTGTGGGGCATTGCTTCGATAGGCAGTGCCAAAAGCAGCGATGCAGGAGGTGAAAGAGAGAAAGCCTCCATACTTACTGCAACTACATGCTGCTATTCAAGTGAAACCTATTAACCAACAGAAGAGAGTTTGTCAACGAACATTCAGGGTCCCATTCTACAAAAACATAGCCTAAAATATTACAAGAGTACTAGGGGTGTTCTAAAAATTGACTCAGAGATGTCTTGTAGATGGCCAAATTATTATGAGAGTTATTAAGTGTCGTTCTTTAGATGGCACGCTGTAAAGTTCCAGGATACCTAAGCACAAGCTGTTGTTTGTGACGGTTAACATTTTCTACAAAAGGGATAATACTGAAATATGATCTCTGATATAGTATTTTGTTTTTAAGGGTTAAATTACAACAGAAATACAAAACGAGTTAGATTCCACATTAAAGGATTCTTCCATTTAATTTTCGACGGTGAAAAAGTGGAGTACTGAATTTAAGCATGGCCGTAATCCATTCAAGATGTTGAGCGCTCAGAGTCTCCCAAAACTGCTACAATCGACGATTGTAACAAACATGCACAATGTCCTACTAAATTATCATCGATTTAAGGTACACTAGTTTGCAAAGACCTGGATAGGCCGTATCTACTACATTTTAAACGAAGTTTTGGCTCTAAGAAAGCTTTCCGCTTGATGTGTTGTTAACAAAGAACCAGAAACGCATTCGAATGAACATTTAGCAAGACTGTTTAGACTTCTTAAACGAAACTTCAGTGAGTTTCTCGACGTTTCATAACAGCAGATGAGTCACGGATTCATCACTACACTACAGAGACGAAGGAACAGTCTCCAAACGGTGGGTGGCAACAGGTGAAAGTGCACCAAATAAAGCAAAAACGGTTCCATCTGCAGAAACAGCCATGGTAGCGGTTTCCTGGAATTCTCATGGTGTGGTGCTCGTAGACTACCTTCAGAAGGGCAGAACTATCACCGGGGAGTATTACACTTCACTACTGGATTAAATGCTCAGGCTAAACATGTCCACCTTAGGAAAAAGAAAGTTCTCTTTCATCGCGACACGTCTGGTGTTGTTGTTGAACTAGAGCGTTCAAATCCGTCATATTCGTTAGATTCAGCTCCCAGTGTTTTTTCCCTCCCAAATCTGAAGAAATGTTAGAGTGGACGGAGATTAACATCATATGTTGTAGTTTGTTTGAAGCTAAGACAGACACTTATTTTTCTCATTTGGACAAATCTTATTTTCTGATGATATTTAAAAGTTGGAAAGTCGTTGGACTAAATGTATTGATTTACAAGATGTCTATGTGAAAAAATAAAACGTTGTTTTCCTGGTCAGGCGATAGAACATTTAGAATGTACTATGTATTAGAACAAGTCCTTGTAGATTATGGAGTTATAACTTTCTGTTTGAAAAAAAAGAGTGTATAACACTTGATAAATATTAATAAAAAGTTATAAGCGACGTCTTAAAAGAATAAAACAAATGGAGAAACATGTTTTGAATTAGGTCATGTCCGTTCACATTTTATTGCTCTGATATTTTTATAAAAATAATGACCATTTAAATCTTTATAAAAGTCAAATGTTCTACTTTTAGGTGGCCGTAATAAATGTTCATACATACATCTACGTCGCACCACAGTTGTAGTCCAGAGATTGTATAGAGTCAATCTTTAAAAATGAGCTGGATTCTTTATTCATTAGTTCATATATACAATTGTTTGTATTGTTTGCAAATTACATTTTCATAAGAGCAAACATTTTCAAAATGCCTTGTCCTTGCCAATGTTAAATTTAGCAAAGTCATTACTGATTATCTCAGAAATTATTAAGACTAGTTAGCTGATTTTTTCGTGGTGTACTTAAGAATTTTCCATGTGATTGATGAAAAAGCAGTCCATTTCAAAACTTTCAAAGAGTATTGTCTACTTTTTACTTAAAATTTGTTTTTATTTTTTCAAATTTTTTTATTAAATTATTTGTCACGTCATTAAAATAATTATTAAAATGGTGCACATTTTATGCTTATATATTTCTGATATAATAGGGTATTTGTATGGAAACGTTGATTTTGATTTTTTCATATTTCTTTACAAATTTCTTAAAAATTTTAATAACAAATATATAATGTTTAGTTCGTTAGTGTATTGCTATATTAGAATCATTGTTTTAATACGATTATTGATTAGTTCTACATTCATATGTCTATGACAACTGTATGAATAACGTGCTATTTTTGTGAAGACTGCCCATAGCACTTGTTTGTTGGAGTTGGAAAGCTCACATATATACTTTGGGTATCGATATCGCTTGCCAATATTACCTGACCCTCCTTCCACCATAACTGACCCAGACTGCTGTATCGTCTCTAAAGCAGGATATATGTGACAGAGAAACTCCCTTTGTTTGAGTTATAAAGGACAAATAATCATTTGTTCGTAATGCACAACGCTTGCAGAAGAAACAAGTTCTGCAGTGAGGGGGTACGTTTATCAAGATATATACCTCCTTTTAAATGGGACATTCACAAAAGCCGTGTTGGAGATACGGAGAGTTTCAAGGGTAGTTTAACCTCTTCACCAGACCTGAAGTGGTGTCCATTTGAAGTACCGCCACAAATTGCCGCTTCCTCACTCCCAAATGGAGTAACTCGAGCGGGTGATAAGCTAAAGAGGTTCACGTGGGGTTATCTCTTGCAGAAGATTTGTGCTGGTTAGGGGTGTACGGCAAGGAGGGGAGGTCAACTTTATAAGTAGACGTCTTCGTTCCAGTTTGGCAAATCTTCCTTCATCTGAAACTGCTTAGAGATATCGAGAGAGACTGAATGAAGTTATAGAGAGCAAGAATAAAGATATAAGTGTTAAAAGTAGCAAGGTAAAAGATTACAGGATAAACTGGTGTAAGCCACTTGGACTTTAATACGCAGTCATCAATTAAATTGATTTAAATAAGCGACGTTGTTAGCAATTTTGGTAATTCTTCCAAAGTACTCAGTACAGGTAAATTTCTTGGGTTCGAACTCACGCATCTGTATTAAATGCCAGTTATAGGAGCGGTACGTAAACCCTTTGACAAAAAAAATCATCTCCAGTTTCTACATATCGATCGAATAGCTTCGGGGACGATCGTAAAGACTATATTCATTAGCGCATGCAGCGAGTGCACACTGCTGTGGCGCTTTGCCTGTAAACATAATGGTCGCAAGCATAAGTCTCTGGAAAGAGAACCTTAGGGTACAATAGCAGTGACCGAGCGATTTAGAAGGCATTGGTCTTCTGCGTAAGCTCCTGGGTTCAAATCCCACAGAATATTTGTATTATTACTGATTGGTTATATATATATATATATATATATATATATATATATATATATATATTTGTACAGCATTATGTTACCTGAATATCATATTATGTTTTATCATTGGAGTTTTATGACATTACCTTCTCTAACACAAAACTTAATCACAAACTAACATATTCTTTAGAAATAACTTAATAAATACATAAACAGAAAAGGTATCTTCTAAAGTGAAAACACATAGAAATAAACATAAATTAATATAATGCATGAGCGATCAGCATGTGTAACTACCCTCAATCTTCGGGACATAGCTGATATCAGATTTCTACAGTAGTGTGGACGAGAGGCTACAACATCCCAGACTTCTTGAATTTGTGCCCTTAAGCCATCTTTTGTCCTTCATGCATGTGCAAGGAATGCGTGTGCAACATATTGCATTTAGATAGAACAAATAACGAATGAAATATTATAATATATTTCATATGAAATATGTTAATGTTAAAGCTCACAGTGTATGGAAAACGCGATTTTATGCGCATTGAGTGTAATGCGCACCCCAAATTTGAAACTTAATATTATAAAAAAAAGATTTTGGCATACTATTGTACGCCGTCTTAAGAGATATACCCATCCGCCTCATAA
The DNA here is from genome assembly GCA_030762175.1 of Metallyticus violacea. Taxonomy (NCBI): domain Eukaryota; kingdom Metazoa; phylum Arthropoda; class Insecta; order Mantodea; family Metallyticidae; genus Metallyticus; species Metallyticus violacea. Next base: position 31,246,070 of record CM060839.1, on the reverse strand, counting down.
AACGATCAGAACACAGAATTTATAAGTGGACTATTGTTAGGGACAAAATTCATCATTCGTGCTGTTGCCATGATAGTTGGCGTAGGTCAAAAAAGAAAAAGTTATTTTTTATGATGTCACTAGTCACAGGTTACTTGTTCTTTCTCTCGTGTTCTTTCTTTCATGTACGAATTCCAAAACGTTTTCTTCAATGTCAGGATGTGTTCCTTTGCGAGGACCAATGAATTTCTTCCTACTGACTGTAGTTGCAAATAATGTCAGTTTCTGGTGCCGCCACAAGCGAACGTTGCTCTCAGCGCATTGAACTCTCTTCCTGCCTTTCTGTCACCATTTTTATTCAGAATAAAGAATTACTTTACACTTACATCATAAGATGTTCTCCGTTTGCCTCCATTTCGTGACTGCCTACTATTCAAACGCTCTGTTCAATAATAGGCCAACAATAAGAGTAACGAAGTTGAGAATTGCAGAAATGGATTATGACGTAATAAACGATAAATTTGAAGAAGTTAACGGTGAACTACGGAACGGATTTACTCTCAAATCCAATATGCCATCGAATCTAATACGCTTCACAATTTTAAATATTACATTTAGACATTAAATTCACTTAAATACGGCATTATTAAACTAATTTGTCATAATATGTTATAAAGTTTACTTAAAAAGAAACTTCATGCGCTTAACCATGACATCACTGCACACTCTGCCGCAGAGCTAACGGAACACTTGCCTACTAGTCGGCGTCTTTACTACATGCCATATAACACAACTGCTGTAGTGACTACGCAGCTTTGCTGCTGGTTACCTTGTAAACCGCGTAGGACTTAGAGAAATTTTGCGTTTAAGAGATAACTCATCCCCTCTCCCTTCAAAGGTGTACCTCTGAATGTGCTGGTGAGTGCCGTTTTTCTACAAATTTCTGCAAATGTTCACTAGAGGTCACTGTAGAATACAAAAAGCAATAAGCTTGACTATATAGTGCGCCTAAAAAAGCAAGTTGGTTACATGTAATGTCAGTGTTGAACGTCACGTCGATGACACTTTTGAAGTTATCCACAGGCTCACCACTATCATAGTCAGCTGTCTGCCATGCGTAGCGAAGCATTGGTCTGTGAACATTCGCAGATAATTGATGTTAATGAGAATGCAATTTCATGGTAAAGAATCTGTCATGCAATTTTGCCTGCAGGTTACCGGAATTAATGTCCGAGAGGGTTTAAGCTAGGAAATGATAGTAAAAACTACGTCCTTTGCTGATGACCAGATATTACTTGCTAAAACTGACGATGAGTTACAGAAAATGACACACAGACATATTGACTATAGTAGCAAATGAATTTAATACTGTGCACGTGTCAGTAGAGAAATCAACAGCGATAGCTGTTAAAGTTGCATCACACCCACTCCGTTCGAAAATAATTTCACTTTTAAGGTATAATGTAAATAATAACATTATGAGATTTAACTATGTTATCAAAAGGAAACTGAAAAACAAAACAGGACCGGACTTTAAAATCAAAATTTATAAGGCTATGGCAATTCCAATAATTATTTACGAATCTAAGAAATGAACAACCACTACAGAGCCTTCGTTTAAACGCGTGGCCGGCTTAACGGGAATTTTCTTAGCACCGGGACGCACGCTGTTTGCCGGCGGAATCGGATATTCATAGCTACTTAAATTCAAGCGCATAGATTTCTACACCACACCAAATACCTATTTTTTTTCATACAATTGCATTTCTTGCACAAGATCCGGTTTTTCTGCACTCCAGTTTGTATTGTTTTGTGTCGTTACATGACCACGTAAATAAAACTAGGCTTCGTCCGTTAAAATAAATAAATGCGGGTTAATAGAGCGAACATTAACATTATCCAATATGTAATTGCAGAAATGGACTCTACTCACATTATCGCGTGGTTGCAATTCCTGAACTGTAGTTATGTTAGAGGGCTTTCATTTTAAAAGTTTAGTGGCATTCCAAGCAGAGGTTTGCGAAATTCCTGCTTCCTATGCAAGCTTTCTCGGAGATTTCTTTGGACTTCGGTATAATTTTTCTGCGATGTCATGGAATTCCTCTGTAAGAACACGGCGTTTAGTTTCGGTTTCTTATCAAGAACACACGTCGTTTCCTAAATCTATTCACAAGATTACGAACCTTTTCCCTGCAAGTTGCAGAACAGCAGAGAATCAGTTTATATATCGCCGTCTCGCTTCTCTACATGAGTTGATTGTCACATATGAATCATACCTGAAGATTCTGTGTGCTAAAGTATACGGCTTTTTTGGTATTATAACAGCACTGACACGCTATAATACTGAAACACGTGGTCCCCCAACGTTTCAATTCTGTACAGCACAAAGACTTTGCGTCAGCACGCGAAGAGGCGGGGAAGTGGAACTAATAGAACCCGCTGGAAACAGAGCAGGCAAATCCACGTTAAGGTGGCCACGCGTCCAAATGAAGGAACTGTAGAATCCAAGCTTCTAAAATTAAAATCTTTAGTCCGAATGCAGGTTATAGGAAAAGAAATGTAGAAATTCGAAGGGAGCGTAAAATTGAAGAGTTAAATACAATAATTAACAACTAAAGATAACATTAAAAAGAAACACGAACAGAATGCCAAATGATAGAATCCCCAAAGCAAGTCTTCAATATAATCCACATGGAAGGATAAATCCAGGAAGACCAAAGAAGAGCTGACCTCAGCATTTTGAAAACGGAACGGGTTGACGGCCAAGTCGTGAAGGAGGAGGAGGAGGAGTAGAAAAAGAAGAAGAAGAAGAAGAAGAAGAAGAAGAAGCATTGGATCGTAATTTAATAAAGTCTTATTTGGTAGTTTTGGGCGGGATGATTGTTAATGGGCTGTGTCGGCATGGCATAGACAGAACCTTCTAGTTACAATTGCAGAAGTTTGCAGACAAACAGTCTGTCATTCTTTTGCCGTAGATGTTACATTGTTTGAAAAAATACACTTCCGGAATTGGTGCATATTTGGTAGTTTTTGTGCGGGATGGTTGTTAATGGGCGGTGTCGACATGGCATAGACCGAGATCTCTAACAATAACAATTGCAGAAGTTTGCAGATAAACGAATATCACCAGTACTGTAAGAGGCTCCTACATGACACCTTCAGGGATTTGGTGCAATGTATTTGTTTGAACCCAAGTGTTTTCCTTGTCAATATGTGGTTGAAGACGCTTTCGTGTGTGATACTTTACATTATTCTGTTGTGTTTTAAACACAAATAACACCAAACAATATTGGTAACTGTATAGGCTAATATGACAAAAAATAATTGTATTTGAAAACAAAGGTTTGCTTATTTGACAACCACATATTAAGCGATCGTTTTTCCAAAATAGTGCGCAGACCTTAATGTGGTTCTCGATATATGTCCTTTGCAGCGGTATTTTTTCTTTATAATGGTGGTGGTTGATTACTGGATTAATTATTTTAATTAATACTTAATAAAATTGGCGGAAGAGAATATTTTTGAACGCTTAGATATTTAGGATTGACGGGTGACTCTTATCTCAGGGATATCTCTTCCTCGCCGATAATTATCCGCTCTCTTACTGTTGCTGGTTTTGTTATCCGTGGATAACAGGGAAAGGGACGTTGTTGAGGCAATGAATAGATTAGCTGTATTTCGTGATAAACTGCATTTTATTGTTTCAGATCTATTGTGTTGTGATAGTACTCCGTTACTGCCTGGAGAATTTGGGACGCTGTGTATTTACTTTTGCATAACCATTGCGACATCACTAGCAACGTTTCGGCCCTGGCACTTTTTCTGAGACACAGTTCGATATTATCACAAAAGTTTCAAACTTTACACTCGGATTACTGCTTTGGGGTGCCTGATTATTTACTTAACTCACTGATACTACACTGATGTTGAACTAGGAAATTCACGTTACACTCTCTAGCGGGAAACTGAGTAGAGTTGAACACCGGACTCTCTCCCTAAGAACTGAAAGACCGAACTCTCCCTAAGATAAGAGCTGAAAGACTGACCTCGCTGGTCAAGGATACGGCCTTCGCCGCTCCAGGAAGTATCTGAGTGTGTATTTTGTTTACAAACAAAAGAACAGGTTTTTCTGTCCTCAATTTAGTTCAGCCTACCAGCCCCTTGGTTATGGGCTCTGGCTGCAGGCATTCAAATGGACAACACATTTTCCTAAAACCAATTTCAATACTGCCCTCAGACAATGGTAATGGTTATTCATTACTTATCATTTATTACCTAAACCAATTATTTCAGTTTCACCTTTTAGAATCTAGATTAAACATATCTTTACTAAAACGAAGCATTGGACCAAGAAAAACCGGGGGAAAAAATTGAAGCGATTGGCGTATCATCCTGTATTACATAAGCACAAAAACCAGGATTTCCGCTGATTTTTTTTTTCCTGCAAGAAAGTATTTATAATTTATTACGGTATGGAATTCAGATGTGGTAGACTCATGTACAAGCTATTTTTATTTCATGTTTCAATAATATAGATGTAATATTTATTCTACGAGAATATAGAATATATATTCGGTTTAAAAATTAAATTAAATCAAAGAAAACGAAAATAGCATAAAACGTTAGCAATCGAGTAAAATTATTCCTTTCATACACTGTTAATCCCAAACATGTAGTTTTCTAAAGACAGTTTATGACGGTTATTATGCTTAACTTATATTTTTCTGTATAGTTAACAAAGAATTCAAGATTAATGCATATTAACTCCTAAAAATAAGTCAACCACTGCAATATTAGTGGTTATATTTGTTTTCAAAGTAAGAGATGGTTGGCTCAAATGTCTTCTTTTTCTCAACAAGTTGAGATCTTCAGTCCTCAAAGCCACTTAAATTTTGAAAATTGCTAAAATTGCTTTCGAAAGAGCCAAGTGTAGGGTGGTCTGCAGAATAAGTGGCCCCAACTTAAAAATAGTTTGAGAAAGCTGCGGTAAGCCTTTAAAATTTTGTTTGTCTGCAGTAATTTATTTTTAAATTTCTTTTCGGAAATAAACAAATCTTTAGAGGGAGTTAAATATGGGGGGATAGTCAATCAAATACTTTTTATTTTCAAATTTCCGCAATACAACCAGCAACCTGTGAGTGAGTGCATTATTTTTCACGAAAATGAAACTTTTGGAAAATTTACAACGACTTTACTTGAAGTTACTAATGAATAATATGGCCTGTTTTCGATATATGGTAGGTTTAGAAAAGAGGGTACCGTTCTCAACGTCATTTCAAAGTCAAATCAAATGGAATGCTGCATTTTCTTTTCTGGAAATGAAAAGAGCATTCAATTTTCAGTATAGAAGTTCTAGGACATCGATCAGCTAGGGGCGTTAAGTGATGTAATATTGGACAAATAAGACAGCAAATGTTTTTCTCTCACTTTCGCTCCTCTCTTTTTTGTTTTGTTGTTGCTATGAAGGAAATTCATTTGTTTACATGCAGATGCTCATTTGTTTACATCGGTACACAAACAAGTGCTCATCATTGCCATTTCAAACCTCAAAGGACATTATTCTCAGTAAGTTCCACTGTGTTTTTCAGTTATGGATGTTCTATACACGATCAAAGAGAGGATCGATATGATTTACATTTATGGCAAAGCTCATAAGAACGCTAGAGTAGCTTGCAACTTACACGGAGATCGATATCCTGAAAGGAGGCAGCCATCTGTTAGAAATTTTCAACTACTTGCAAACTTACTCCCCGTAACGGGAGGTGTCGCACTGAGAAGTGGTACTGGGGAAAATTCGGAAATCACTGTATTAGCTGCAGTTTCCGGTAATTCTCACCGAAATTCCCGTCGGCTGGAACATGATTCGGAAATCTCTCAAAGGAGAGAAATTAAGCGTGACTAATATGATCCATATCACGTTAACCTACAGCAAGCCCTTCATGGGAATGATTCTCAGAAGCGATTCTACTACAAATTCAGAACGGAAATTTTTCCCACATAGTAAATTGATGCCAGAAATGTGAAAGTGAGTGAAAAACATTTCTTGTCTTATTTGTCCAATATCACGTCAGAGAAAATACACTATTCAATTTGCAAAAATCAATTTGACCTTGAAATGACATTGAGAATGACATTTCAAGAAAACGAGTTAAGATCATATATCCCTCTAAGACAACTTCAAATTTTGTCTGAAGCATTTTTAGATTTTCCCCCTCGTTTCGGAGGAAAATGGCGCGACACTATAAATTCCTCACGCTTGTATATCCAGATAATTCAAACGACATTACGAAGAGAAAACTTCGTACTTTCACATAGGACAATAAATAAAAAATCGAAATTTTGTCTCAAAATTCATTCCGTACCCCCTTAAATCATCGGCAGTGTGAGCATACATATAAAGACAATGACCATAACCTTTTGAATTATATACGGGACATGGTTGGTGGCTGGTCATGGATTTGCCTGTTTCTTGCTCTCTGGAATAAGTCCTGTTATCTTTATTGTTGAGCGCACGTGAAACACCTTTTTAGAGATGATGAAATTACGTCTGTTTCAGTGTTTGATAATCTCGGAATAAGGGCATTTTTTATCGGAAAGTGTTGTAACATAACACTCTCGAATGGTTCTATTTTCGGCTCCATTTTTAGTGCCAGGCTCGAGAGCACACTGGTTGTGAATGCGTTTCCAGCCTGTTAGAAGTGCTAGTTGTTACCAATACAGTTTTTACTAAACATCCCTCGCTTTTCAATTAGTACTAAAGCATTTTAGATGAAGTTGTGCGTAGAACGTTAAGAAACATTACCTTCCCAACTAACTAGGGCACAAATTGAATGAGAAGAACCTTTCTGATGTATGTACCCTGTGCGGAATGCCGACTGCGTACACGGCCAAATGAATGATGGGAAATTTTTCTTCCCTGCCCTGCTTCCGATGCTGGTCTGGTTCCCTCCAAAGTACATAAAAAACTTGCCAAAGAGGTGCGCTGAAAGAACAAGTTAGAGAAAGGGAGCGAAGAGAAGGTGGGCATGCAAAGGAAAGAGAAATATGAGGCAAAAATAGCCAAGAGGAAAGGAACGAGAGGAGGCCACTGTCTTTCTAAATCTATCCGCGAAGATGGTGTAAGGGGCGAGGAAAAGTGTAATTTATGACCTACCTAGGAGACGTAATTGAAATTATGAAGCATTTTATCAATGGAGGTGTTTTAACAAGCCAGAAATTCCATCTCTGGCCTGAAATAGGTTCTTACAGCTGCAACTAATTAGGGCATTTGATGATATACCTGTTTTACAAATGTGGATTATGCACTTGCAATTGTGAAATTAACACGTAAGGTTTGGTGATATTACGCCACTATCTTCATAAAATGTATTCCCTCAATGGCAAAGTGTCGGAATAAACAAGTAAGAACATTACTAATGCAAAATCTCTCAAATGATCCAACATCTTTCTTTCATCTACATATTAGCTTTACTGATTCATAGCTTTCTATTTTGTATTTAACTCTTCATCTGTTTTACTCGTCCTTTTACTCTTCATATTGAAGCAGGAAATATCTCAAAATTTCCAATTTAATTATAATTGCTTCAGATGGCAATAATAATAATAATAATAATAATAATAATAATAATAATAATAATACTTGCATTTGTTTCGGGTATTGTTTAAAGCCATGAGTAGTATAATAATCAAGGGTATGAATGTTACATTAGAATCAGGACTTCATATTACATGTGGTAGTGTATGTATATAGATGTCTTTTTGACTAATAAGTAATATTCATGTTATCTTCCGTAATACTATGAATGACAGTGCATATATATATATATATATATATATATATATATATATATTTAGTATGTTTCTGTAAAAGGACATTCTGAAAAGTAGAAGGAGCTCATTAGTTTTACCTGGAAAGAGGGTCCTTTGTTAAGCCTTACTCTTTCAACCCCCCCAGGCAGATCGCCGACTCAAGGTGCCAAGTGCTATTACACTTTCAACCTGGATGATGTGGTTAGAAATATGACTCAATTGATAACTGTACTTGTCAAAAGGAAATACCGCATACAGAAACACCTGTTTAACAGAAACCAAGATATTTGCTATTTTCAAAAGTGAAATTAGTGTCACATGTACATTACGCATTAAGCTAATAAAATAGTGTAAAGTTAAATTTTTGCGCGAAAAATAAATGCTGTGAAATTTTTTGAACAGCTCTCTTACCTCAGAAGAGTAAAAAGAGTGCTGTTTAAAATGATTGAGAATTAAAGATAAAAATTGTGTATCTAATTTTTAAACACCAATAACCATGTCTTCACAAAATTTATAAGATATTTGGGGAAAAAAATGACCAGCAGTTTTTAACTGAAATTTGATTTTTTTATTTTGAATGACCTATAGATAAAATGAACAATACTATCCCATCGTGACCTCCAGAAGTTTCTGTATAAGAAACAAAACTCAGAATTCTTAAGAGAAAGCCTTCGTCTCTGCCAAGACGACGCAGTTGTTTAGAATAACGGTATTCCCCGTTTCTTTCTTAACAATTACCGCAACAAGGAAATATCACAAACTAGCGGAGTTAAAGCGCTCAGACGAAAGTCGTAAAACTATATCATACCTCTGAAGCAACTTGATTAATAGTAACACACTTGCTACTTTCCTCTTCTCTAGCATCCTCATTCATATCGCGTAGTATTTTGTCTAATGGCTGCAGTGTTACTTAGCCAAGGAGCCTGGCTGGCATCATTCATCAAAGGACAGATGTTTGTGTCCGGGAGGTATAGATATTTACTGTTATTACTGCTGTATCACAAGGACGTGTTAACTCTTTTAACTGCCGCAAGTTTGTTTTGCTTTGCTTTTTTTTTTTTTTTTAACAAAATTGGGCATATGACGATCAATTAACAACTGATTCATCGAGTTTGTTAACCAGCAAAATTGGATCATTGGGTTTAGGGATTAACCTAAGCGAAAATTAAAAATCTCTCTAGCAGTCGGAATCTTGTTTGTTCTTTTTTTTCTCTTAACGAAACTCGGTATATGCCTATGAAATAAAATAAGAAAAATAATTTCTGAAAATCAGCGAAATCGGACTATTATGAATCACGGTTTACCTGAAACTCTAAATTTAAAAATCGCTCTATGACACCATTTTTTTGCAACGTAACTCGGCATATATCATTTAAATAAAACAAGTAGAATAGTTTTGGAAAATTAGGGAAATCTCATATTAGGAGTGGTGGGTATACCTGAAAACGGAAACTTTAAATAATGAGGTTTAACCTCCTAGGGCGAATTTTAAAAATAGTCCTATCAACTGCCATTTTAGTTTTTTTTACTCAAAAAATCTACACACACACACACACACACACACACACACACATATATATATATATATATATATATATATATATATATATATATATATATATATATAATTATATATATAATCGAAATAAAGTAATAAAAATACTTGCTGAAAATTAGCGAAATCAGACAATTAGGAATGGGGATTTAGCTGAATCTCAAAATTTCGAAATCACTCTGCGGTCGCACTCTTTTTTTTTTTTTTCGCCACGAAAGTTGATCTATGCCTTTAAATTAAATAATAAAAATATATTCAGAAACTAAGGGAAATCAGATGTGGAAGTTTACCTGAAACCCAAAATTTTAAAATCACTCTAATAACATTTTAATAAAATAAGAAAAATTAGGAAAATCGGATCATTGGGGTTGGAGTATACCTGAAAACCAAAATAATTTTAAAAGCACTCCAGCGTTTATTTTCTCTCAGTTGTTAAAAAAAATGACAAATTAACTCATAATTATAACGATGCATAGGTTTATTTTTGTCAAAAGCATTGTCCTGAAGATAGCAAATTTGAAATATTAATCTATTTCTCACAGGTGTCGTTTGTCCGCTATTAATCCTAGGCTGTTATAGCTGAAGCTAAAATATTACTGGTGCGGTGAGTCAGGGAAACACTGTCGCTAAACAATTGATTTCAAGTCTCTGAGGAAAAGTAAGAATATACGCTGCCATTCAACATCTCACAAGGAGTTTTATGTTAAATACTAGATTGTTGTTTGCTGGCTGAAATATTATTGGTGAGTAACACAGAGAATCTGCATCGCTACACTGGCTTGGCCCGTCTTCTACAAGAGAAGGGAAATGGCCAGAAGTGAGTGTTTTGTATTATAATCCTCTGGTAACAGGCACACGAGCCAATGATTCTATAAACTCAATATGTAATTTCTCTTTTCTAGCGCTCTGCAATAAGTTGATGACGAATTCGTTTAGTGTATAGGTACAGCTCCTTTTCATTTCCTGTTATTTAAAGTATGATGCATATTGAAAAAAGGTGTCTTTTTTTATCAAGAAGCTTTTGCATTTATTGTAAGGATGGTGCTGTTTATATTTTTCCCGTACCGTACGCAATTTGTTCCTCTGCCATAAAATTATTAATATCTCAATCCATTAAATTGTGAGCACATTTTACACGAATCTTACTTATTCCTGTTAGAGGAAATCAGGCTTTCACCTGAGAACCAAATGTTGTTTGTCCGCTTAATTAACCGATTCCATCACGGAATTAGCAATCAGAGCGTGAAAAAAGAGCAATTAAAACGGCAGGCTAATTTAATTACCGATTTCCAATTAGCGGGTATTTTTACAACAAACGTGTTGCAGACTAATACGCCTATACCGCAGTAAGCTATTATTTTGCTCCGTTGTCAAACTGGTAGTTAAATAAATATCTCTGGTTTATTTAGAAGATATGGGACTATTCCTTGCTTATCTTCCTCGTTTACTCTTATCTATCAATGATGCATCCGTTCTCTACCTTTGTCTATTTTTTGTCATTTATATTTATTCTTTCTGGAACTAAATTAATTCCTTGCAAACTAGGTACGTTTGTCATTCGATTTTTTTTTTGCGAACTTTACCAGAATGCATAGCATTTAACTTTCCTATTCTTTTTTATTTATTTATTCAATACTGATTGGGTGGATTATCTGTAAAATATAAGCGCGTTGGAACCCCAGCAGGGGAAGGTTAGGTTGGCCTGGAGCGACTCCAAGGCGGTGACACACCCATGGGAACGGGATCGAAACAATGTTTCAAAATAAAATATACACTTCAAAGAGGTCGAGAAGAGCCGTTTCAATGCCAGAAGCTGGGACAGAAGAATTTCGAAAACTCAAACAACCGCCGCAACGCACATAGCATCAGCCCACCTCGCCCTTGCACTTTCCAACCTGAAACAGAAGAAATGGGGAGCGGAAAATTTGTGGAAAGCAAAGATACATTGCCACATTTCCCAAAGCGACTAGAGGAAAGGAAAAAACCCCAAGGTTGTGATGGGCACCGCAAGAGATTTGAAGCTGGAATTTGCATTCGGCAAATTCCAAGCGTTGCCGCTTGTGTCACCTCGCCCAGTCATGCAAAGTGATAGTAAAATTAGGGCTTTTACGGTGGAAATATAGTTGGATTTCTTTTGCTGAAAGACAGGAAAAAGGAGGAGAGAATAGATACATTTTTATACAAAGTGAGACGCTCAAAGGCACATAACTGTGAGGGGGGTTGAGGAACATTAAATTGCACTACTTTGGAGCTATGTGTTTGGGGGTGTAAGACTTTTGTATTATACTCTTATATTTTCTGTAATTTATTTATTTATTTAATATATTATGTATTGTTTATTCTTTAAGAGTTTAATATATTCTTGTGCAATATTTGTGCAAAAAATTGGCTTGTGCTTGTGAACTAGTTACATTTATACAAACATATGATATAAAAATACCTTACAACTATTCTCACTATCACCACCACCACCACTCAAATTATTTTATAAAATAACAGAAACAAGCTTACACAGTAATACTTTGTAAATATAATTTTCCAAATTTATACATTACCTTTGTCACTTCGAGTGGGATTTGATTATGTTTTTACGTGCCATTGTTGCATCATACGTTTAACACACGGCAGTAAGCAATGAGCTTGGGATTATAATTAGCAATTTAGGTAAAATATACTTACGTAGGGCATGACCAGGACATTACGAGGGAATTTGCATGTACATACAAGTAAAGCGAGTTTCAGCATGTGTTGTGTATATGCGTCAATGTAAATTAATTCAAGGATTGCACAGCTCAACAGAATGGGATAGTATCAGTGGATTATAAGGCTCATATTTAAATTACGGCACAAAATCAAATCGCCCCTTCCAATATCCTGTTGTAATTTAGTTTCTATCTATAAAACACGATTCCAATATACGAGTTACAAAAGTTGGTGGTCGTATTATCACCCACAATCGCTTTGATTATGTATATATTTCAATTTTAAAAACACACTGCAATTGAATAATATCATACAGGACTTTTCTCCATTAATACAAACTTTAACTTTTATGATATTAAATAGGCTAGATTATATTAAATTAAATTAAATTAGGTACGGGCCACATGGATACCATAATCGTTAAGGCATGACCTCATAAACAGAAAGTCTGGGGTTCGTCTTCCTGAATGAGATTTTTCCCATATTTTACTCAGTCTTCATTAATGGCAAGTGCCGAGAAGGTAGCCCAAATTTAATCTGGGCTCTTCCTTCATTTAAAACAATAAGTTATCCCAATATTTCATCTGATGTATCATTTGTGTCTACCGCCCATGGTGTCTCAGTAGCAAACATTATTTAAAACATTACATTACATTATTTAAAACAGATTAGGTTAGGTTAGTTGTATACTTAAGTTTGATTAAAGAAATTTGCATAAATTCCACCTTACCTCTCCATCCCCATAAATAGCAAATGCCGGGAAAGTACTTAGATCTGGGACACTTCCTTCTTTAAAAAACAATCCTTTCCCAATATATAATTTCATCTCATGTATTAATACCCACAGCCTGTAGTGCCTCAGTAGCAAAAATCGAGCGTTAAATATGTTAAAAATGTTAGGTTAGGTGTTCAATTAAGTTGGGTTTAAGACCTTTTCCTAAATCCAGCTTAATTTCTTGCCCCTCCAGCTGTGTCCTGTTGCATAATAGACACCTCAAGGCCTTCACCATCACGCCGACGCCATTTTCTTCTCCATCTTCCGAAATTTACTTTAAATTTATTCGTAATTTTTGGGTTGATGTGTGGGTTATTAGTTTCCAATGTCCTCATTTCTCCTTATACTGCTACGGTTTTATGCAACATTTCTCAACGTTAAACACTTGTGTCCATCATTGAATGTATACGTGTGTTTTACCCCAAAATTTGTAAAATATACTTGTAATACTATTTACCCATTTATTTATTTGGAATATATATATATATATATATATATATATATATATATATATATATATATATATATAGTCTTCATAGACTCCTGTCGCGAACAAGATCCGGCGCATCGGCTCGGACTAATTCGTTGTTAGTAATATTTTACAGTGTTAAGTGTAAATCTCACTTTTAATCGTCATTTTCTAGTGTATTTTAAAGATTTGTTAGGTATCCCTAGGAATTGCTCCGCGTTGCCCACCAGCTCCCTATTTTCCGCTTCTTCGATTCACTGCCGTAGCAATATTCAGAGTAATATTAATACTTTCTTTTTTGTTTCAAGAATGTATGCAAAAACTACTAAATATTTAATAGCTTAGAAGCTTCTAAGCACCTGTTCTCTACACAAAGAAGTTTCAGATATTGATTGGGAGAGAACTTTTACATTTAACTACCAAATAAAATATAATATTCACTTAAATTTAGTAATTATTCTATCCTTGAAGCAAATGTTATGGAAATAAATGCAGCCATTCTAGAAATAAAATTTCATCTGTTCAGGTGAAACGTAAACAACGAAAATTCACTCACTGTGCGTATGTAAATTTGGAGCATTCCACCATGAATATGCGGTTGCAGATGTCTTCCGAAATGCTTGCTTTATGTCCAGTTAAATGTTTCTGCAGAGAGACAGCAAAGAGAGGTGAAATTGACATTTTTGATATTGCAGTGGAATGTTGCCAATGTAAATTATTCATGGGAGTACAAATTGATAATCTGGAAAATTTCATCAGATTCATTGCTTTTATCTTTATTAATAACGTTATTACAGTTTTATAGGTAAGTATTTATTTACTCACTCTGCAATTGGGCTTACATTCGATAGCAGTAAAGAAATAGTGATATTACAATATTTGCAGTGTATGCTAACTGTAAACTTAATCATAAATATTACAATTTAAATAAACGCATGTCAACGTAATTAAATACATATTAAGGTAATTAAATACACCTCAACTTAATTAAATACTTATCAAGGTACTTAAATACATGTCAACCTGATTAAATACTTATCAAGGTTATTAAATACACGTGAGTTTAATTAATTACTTTAGTCTAATTAAGTACCAATCAGTAAGTATGTACACATTCCCCTAATTAAATACATGTCAAACTAATTTAATAAATGTTAACATATTTGAAGCTAATTAAATATGTGTTACAGTTTTAAATGCATTTCAATCTAATTAAACATATGTCAACCTAATATAATATAACCTTATGCTATTTTTGATCACAAAAATTTGCTAAAAATATGGTGATATCATAAAATCAAACATTTTTCCTGTTAAAATGGCTCATTGTAGTTAGCCAAGTTATTATTCCCCATTATTTTCACCATGGTCTCTTAAATATACTAGGAAACTTCAAAAACAGCCAGAAACCTTGGCCACCTATCGAAAGGCTTCTATTACTGTCGGCGAATGCTTGGAAAGTTGGCATATATAGTAATCATTAATGATGTGCTGATTATAATAATAAATACTTTTTAATGTGGTAGATTGGTTTTTATGTAGAGAGCCATTATGGAAAGTTTTTGGGCTGGTTATAAGTAGAAACTGTATTTGCACAAGTTATACTTCAGTGATGTTTTATGTATAGGAATATAAAACCCGGGTGGCGATTGTTAAGCCACAGACAGCGATGGGAAAGTGTGACCGTTAGTATTGTATTTGTTACTCAAGCCAAAACGGGACAACTTTTTTATCCTTTTATTTACGGATGCACTTCAACATCTCAGGTCATCAGCATCCCATTCAACTCAGGGCGTGAAATGGCCGACAAATTTTGCTCAGAGGCCTCTTCTTTCAGGCTTGAGGTTCTTTATCGTGCCGTAAATGTACGACACGGGACCCACAGTTTACTTCCCTTCCGAAGTAAGACATACTTAGGATTTTTACGCCCGAAAAAATCCATCGGTCTTGACCGGGGTTGAAGCCGCGATCTTGGGCTTAAGAGGCAAGTATGGTTACCACTATACCACCAGGACTAACATACATAGCGATGGACTGTATTAAGGAGATGGATTATGTTAACAACTGCTAGGAAGGAAATCTTATTGGAAATTCTGTGGTATTTGTCTTGTATTTCAAAACTGCACCGCAATAATTAAATCTTAATCAAGCAATTGGATATAGGAAAACAATGGTCCACGATCTATATGGTGACAAAGAAGTTTAAATTAAAGGCCCTTAAATCAATATTAAAGCGAAATGGGGTAAATATTTCCTTTGGAATGCATTTAAAACTTTTTGCGATGTAGTTCATTATCAAAAGCGATCCATAAATTCAATTAAAATAATATATTGGGAAAATGTTCAGAAATATCAACAATTTCTAATATCATTTGTAAATGACAATCTTTTTCTTATCTTATCTCAAAGAAAGTAGTTTTAATGTATACTGATAGACCGAGTGGGTTGGCTTAGGCAGTAACGCTTGGTACTGATATTCTAGAGGTCCTCATCTCACTGACTGAGATTTTCCATCGTTTTCCTCAGTAAATTTTAAGAAACGAACAAAACCCAGGTAATTTTTTTTTTTACTAAGGATTTACTTTTCCTTTCATTATACATCTTCAATATCTGTGTTTGTCTATGTCTTCTGTGTTTGTGACATCATCGAGATGACCCTGTCCTAGAATTGGACATTCATTCAGTGTGCGTGTGTACTGTATGTGCGACCGGACTAATTAACTCCGCGACAGGCGACTGACCCGGGTATTGGTGT
Organism: Metallyticus violacea; assembly: GCA_030762175.1. Classification (NCBI taxonomy): domain Eukaryota; kingdom Metazoa; phylum Arthropoda; class Insecta; order Mantodea; family Metallyticidae; genus Metallyticus; species Metallyticus violacea. The sequence goes on along the minus strand of CM060839.1, from coordinate 31,230,025 downwards.
GTAAACCGCAGGGAGTGTTAGAGGACTTTTGCGATAACAGAAATAATGCAAATGTGCAACGGAACACAAGTTTGTCACATATACTACAGTTCCTCTTTGATCATAAACAATGAAAGTTAAATGCAATTTTAAAAACACCGCCCATGTGTGGCCAGATTGTTAAGGCGCGGACTCATGAGCGAGAGGTTTGGGTGTTCAATTCTCATCAACACCGGGGATATTTTCCCAGATTTTTTCGGTCCTCTTAAGTGGCAAATGCCGGGGAGATAATCTAAACTAAAGCCTGGAACGCTACGCTTAAAAAAAATCTTTACCAGTTTATCATTTCAACTCATATATCATTAGTTCCACAGTCTCTGATGCCTCAATAGTTAAAACGACGTCATACACCATTCATAAAATGTAAAATCTGATGTTTGTATCATTCAATAGTAACATTGGCAAATATATGTACAGAAATTTATTAATTGCTGTTGAAAAATAGTATTTTAAAATTGTGACGTGATAGAAAAAATGACTGCAGATCTGTAATCAGCATACTTAACTAGTTTGGTACACTTTTTACCCCCTCAGTAGGAAAATCGCTGGGGACCAGTGTCATCCACCGCCAAAGAAAAACAAGTCTCCAAAGTAGGCCGGAATTATTCAGTTTTTTTATGTTTTGTTAAATGTCACTGTAAGTGGAGATGAATGATAATGGCGCAAATTAGCTCAAACCTGGTGCCTTAAAGGTACTTTTACCTTCTCAGAGTGAGGAAAAACTGTGAAAAAATAATTAGCCAGACAGCTTGTCCTGATTAGGATTTGAACCCAAGACCTCCGGATTTGTAGTCGCAAAGTAGATCAGGGAGGCAGTCATTGTTAAAGAAACACGGTTGTTTAACTAGCTTACTATTGCTACATTCTACGAAAACAAAATACCTCTCGAAGCACTAACGTGTTCTAAGTTGTGTTTGACACTGCATGTCTCTATGCGCGGATCTGCCATTACTATGGTAAACTTATAGTGATAGTGGTATCTAGCAATGAGGACTACCGAAACGTGAGCTGTTTTATTTGTTATATTTTGCATGTAAAAATAATTACCCCTTCTGTGGTCTCTTTGTTAGTGTTGCTGAATGCTGGCCGAATGCTGCTGGGGGTTCGATTTCCGGACCCTACTTAGGCATTTTGCAGAGTTAGGGAGATCTGAAACGGGGATACACCAGTCTCCTGAGGATAGTTGGGGAGCTGCCTGATGGAGAGGTGGCGTTCTCGATCTAGGGACGTACAGGATGCCGGCATATTGATCAAATGACCCTCTTCAATATTATCCTCGACCCTCTACCTCCAAGAAACGGGTAGGTCCTGCTAGTCTAGTGATAACCGTACTTGCCTCGCAAACCCAAGACCGCGGATTCAATCCCGGCCAGGTTCGATGGATTTTTTCGGGCGTAAAAATCCCAAGTATGGCTTCCTTGGGAAGGGAAGTAAAGCCGTGGATCTGATGTCGTAGATTTACGGCATGTAAAAGAACCTCAAGTCTGAAGGCAGAGTTCTCTGAGCAAAATTTACCACCCGTTTCACGTCGTGAATTGAATGGGAAACTGATGACCTGAGATGTTAAAGAGCGTCCCTAAATAAAATAAATAAAGAAATTATCGGACAGAGAGCAGAGATCGCTCCGGCAAGCCAGACTCATTGCGAGCTGCAGAGTGTCACGGAGAAGAAGAAGTTAATATAATATTTAGTATATACTTCATAATATAGCATCTAATTGTTAAAGCTTCTTTGAATTTTAGGGTATTTACGCCCATGCGCGAAATAAGGAAATTAATCTTTGTTTAAAAAAAGTAGGAAATGAATAATTATTTTAAATCAAATAAAGGCAATTTATATTTTCATTTTAGTTTCTCGCTTTAGAATATTTATTTATGTAGCATTTACTTTGTAAAAACAAATGATTAATTTACGCTATAGTTCGAGTATATATCTCTTGAAATTCAAATATATATTTTTCTTTAATTACATATACATTATTGCCATATATTAAACATTAATTGTACTTCCAAAAGTTAACATAATAACTGAAGCATAATCAAGATTAGAACCTACGTAGTTCTTATTACTAGCCACGTGCTATTGCGTGCTATTATCATGCACATGCTGATCAAACGCATTTCCTATTTATCACATAACTTAAACATGAACTGAAAGTGGCATTAAAACGTGCGAGCCATCGTTAGCGAATGCTTCGTAAAATTTATAGAGGAAAAATATCTTTAGATTTTTCAAAAATAAACATATTTTACAAATACAGTAGGCTTTCCAACATACGTCCCATAGCAATGATTAATTTTGCTGGTTATCTTTATTCACCTGGCATGAAGTTAGAGAAATGGAATTTTGCACACGTGAAGGAATCTAATTTTGAAGTAGCATAAAGGTGGGGGAACTTCATTTTACAAAATGCATAAATTTCAAACGATACTGTGCTAAAAACAAGTGTTTACAATGTTTATTCCTCTATTTCGTATTTCATTATGAGGGCTTTTCAAACTACTCTCGCAGATTTCTCCTTCAAGGATCTGTGAAGTAAGTGATGACATGTGACACAAGACATTTTGTCTCATTCCCTGTATCTTCTGGCCGTCACAGAAAGCAATGGAATAATTTTGAGCTCAGTGGGCTGTAAGATACGGGAAGCATATGTTGCAGAATATTAGCAGAAGCACCTCCAGACAATATTGCGACGTTGTGCACTTGATTTGGAAAGGTTTGCCTTAATGGGAGGGTTGCAGTATGTCGCAGTAAACTGAGGGTCAAGTTGTGGCAAGCCCCATCTAACATTTGGAGTCCCTCCAAACGGAACATATCACAGCGAGCATGCAAAAGTTATTGCAGCGCCACTCTGTCGAGTCTACCGCCCCCTCCATATCCGCCTCCTGCATCCTCCAACCCTTCTTCAGCACAAGAAACATTTAAATGCCCACTCTCTTTGCAGGACGTTCGTTTCGCGATCCGCGACCTTATGCTGTATAACTGAATGAACATTTATCACATTCTGATGTCGAAGTTTAATTTAATGTCGGAATATTTTTAACTATTTTATTAGGTGCAAGAATTTCCCACGTTTTACGGCATTTTAATTTTTATCAACAATCAGTACATAAATAAAATACAGATAAACGTTGAAGATTATAACGCACTATCATAGAAGCCAACAATAACTCCTATATTTCATGTACTTAACGTTCACAGCCGGTTTTTTCATGTGGCAGTTTACAAATTTACTATGTACATATTTTTAATTTTTTTTAGAAGAAATGTAATTTTACTGCAGAACTTTAGTGACTCTGGGTGGTTCTAAGACACTTAATTTCCCAATTTTTATTATTATTATTATTATTATTATTATTATTATTATTATTATCTAATAATTGTTTTTAGTGACACTCTTCTGAATTCCGTCAATTTTCAAAAAATTGACATTTAATAGTGCGTAAAAGTTGCATCTTTAAGTAGGGGTGAAATGTCTGCCAAAACGGTCCCTCTGCTGTCCGAGCAAGAATTTCTGCTTTTCGTGACATTTTTACACACTTACAGAACCTTTCACTTGCAGCTACCTGAAATAAAATGTTACATATATTCTAATATATCCTCACAATTGATGGGGTACCAAGGACGGTATGAAAATGAAAGGAAATATGATATATTAGTTTACAATCTCATTTTGTTCTGCTATCCAAACATCACAGTTAACCATTATTAAAACGTGTAGGTCGGAAATTTAAATTGATGTGTCAATAACAGTATAATTAAAGACGAACAATAAATCATACAGTGAGCAAGCAAATTTTACATCCTAAACAAATACTATAAGAAGCAAAACTGGAACATGAGGTGATTATTCCTAAACAGTGTGCAATGTCTAATAAGTATAAGATATATTTAAGAAGAAAAAATATTCCGTACTGCTTTTGTAGTGGCCCTACATTTTTCTCCTGGGAAGCCACTTTGTAAGCTCGTTTCAAACCCTGGAATGCTTCTTCTCTTTGGTATGTTTATTTATTCTCATTAAAGCATCACTCGTCTTTGCTCTTTGCTTCTACCAGCCCTTCCGCTTTTGTTTATAAGTAGAAGCAAAAAACTTTAAAAGAAAAACAGCAAGATTAAACATATGTACCTCGGTACGAACCTCATCCTCCTTTTCCTTCTTTCTTCTGCATCTCAAGGATATAGTAAACTATGAAGCGAATTTATGCACCTGAGTTTTGACCTTTCGCTCATGACGTTCACGTTATGCTCTCCTGTAAAACAGCGTTGAAGTACCGCACGGAGCACCAAGGTTATTAAGACAACTGTGAGAGGTCTGGGGTTCGATTTCCACCAGAACTAAGGTATTTTCCAAGTATTCCTGACCTCATAAATGGCAAATGCCGGGGAGGGTCCTTAAATTTAAGCCTGTAAGCTTCATTAATTCCCCAATTTTATGTATCACCATTGTTTATACCGCCACGAGTGGTCGAAGTGGTTAAGACGCGGAATCGTGAGCGGGGGGTCTGGGGTTCAATTCCCACCAGTATCGTCCTACCTTACTGAGCTTTTTTCCAGGTTTTCCTCAGTCCTCATAATTGGCAAATGCCGGGGAGGTACCCTATAATTTAGGCCTGGAACGTTTCCTTTCTTAAAAAAATATTTTTTCCCAATATATCATTTAATTTCATGCATTATCAGTGTCCACCGCCTGTGGTGCCTCAGTAGTAAAAACGGACGATAAACACTATTAAATAAAAGTCCATCTCCTCTCATGCCTCAGCAGTATGAATAAATGAATATTCACTGATGGCGTTTAAACATTTTTAGTTTCTGTAAGCAAAGAAGAAACTCAAGTTGTAATGATCGTGTTCTGAGATACCCATGGTGTTCTGTTAGTGGAATTTCTTACTCGTACACAAGGAACCGCTGTGAATGCTGCATCGTATGAACGAACTTTGGTTAGTTGCGCAGTGCCCTTCGTGACAAAAGCAACGCTGCAAATGTCAGAAGACTCCATGACAATGCTCGCCCTATGTTGCGGCTTCTGTCCGGCAGCCACTATACAGTCCAGATCTTGCACCCTCGGATTTTTATCTGTTTGGCTCAATGAAGACATTCCTAGGCGGCCAATAAGTGCGATCGGCTGTACTCTCAAAAGACGGAGCTCTACTAACAGGGTATATTGAAACTACTGTCATGATGGGAGAACAGTGTTGAGAGACTTGGCTCCTCTGTTGAAAAGTAGCTAATAGATGTGGCTTTATTGTATATGATTTACTGTGTTTCAACTATTAAACTTTTTTTAAAAAAATTGTGCGTTACTTAATAATTGAATGTCGTATATGAATGGTGTCGTCATCTAGAAGTAATCATTTTTATAAACAATGAAGTTCTTTGGTATTGTTTATTAATAATGGTTTATAATTATATGTTCCTCCTGCAAGTAGCTTATGCACGTTGTTTCATGTAAACCGTAGGAAAGGTAAGGAGAATTGCGTACGTCTTCACAACTTGCAAATAAGATGATAAAGACGATAGTTATAGCCAGGTGTAAAGAATTGCTTATGATTAAGGGGCAAATTCGCCAGGGAAATAAGTTGTGAGCTGGGGTTTTCCATGAAGAGATGTGAAGTCACGTTGCAATGAATTAAATGCCACAAGGGAGAGGAAGAGGTATGCTGGCGATAAGAACAGCCAGCATCTCTCTCTCTCTGAGTTCATGCACGACACATCAGTGTAACTTACAGTTTCTTTTTCTTCTTCATCATATTTTACTTCTCCCTGCTCCCTCGTTTTTTAAACTCTTCCTTTTTTTATTCTTGTCTTGTTCCCTTGTTGTGTTCTTATTTTCCAACAAATACTGATATTTGTACTTTGATGTATAAACTTTCTAAATATACCAGAGGAAGCCATTGTATGTAGTATCGCGGAATGAAGTCAAACATTTACATTAAGCAGTGGTTCTCCTTCTTTTATCGCTGCCAACATTCTTGCCTTTATGATGAACAAATTCTATGTTTTGAAAATACTCTCTCCACAGAAGTAGGTTACGTTGTGTATCGTCAGTAGATAAACCAGCACTGCAAATCGTCATATCCAGGTCAAGGTACTGGAATGAAATGCAAAGTAACTGTTCGATTTCTTCTCCCTTTCCTTGCTTCACTTATTTTTCCTTTATCTTCTTCCATTTCTTGCACCGTCCTCTATTTTTTCTACCACTCTTTTTTTTATTTATTTAGTTGGTTTATTTACGTGCTTCCTTTAAGATCTCAGGTTATCAGCGTCCCATTCAACTTGGGGTATAAATTTTGCTCAGAGGCCTCTTCTTTCACACTTGAAGTTCTTTTACGTACCGTAAAACTACGACACAGGACACACGACTTCATATCCTTTCCGAAGGAAGTCATAGTTTTAATTTTTACGCCCGAAAAAATCAATCGGCCCGAATCGGGATTGAACCCGCCATATTGGGTCTATAAGGCAAGCATTGCTACCACTAGATCACCAGGACCGACTACCACATCAAGGAAGAATATTACATTATGATATCTACCAAAATAAGCTCTCTCCGCCTCTCTTTCTCTCACAAAAGCTTATATATAAAATGATTCAGTTATATTCTCCTGTAGAAAATATACAGTCTGGCGATCAGAAGAAGTCGAGTGCCGGCTGAAGTGCGAGAGGGTCAGAATTATTTACGAGTGTATGTGAGGTATCCATGCTGCCACATGAATGAGGACCTCTCAGACTCAGATCTTGCTGTACTTCAAACCATGGGCGAGTATCTGACAACACTGTTTTTAAGGGCATTAAGTGAACATAGTGAGGAGGGTAGAAAATGTTTACGTAGCACATTCCTGTCGCTTGCCTTCTTCTGATCGCCAGGCAGTATTTAACTGTGCGTTTATTGTCATATGTCGGCAATGAAACTCAGTATTGGTGAATAATATAAGTAAAACATTATGTACATTCCCTCATAGACATTGTTCCAGGCTTTTGGCATCACTTGAGAAAACAAGTCGATGTCTTCTCTGATGTTAATTTGTAGTCTTTCCTAAGCTTTTAGAAAGCGCAACCCAATTTTGGGCGAGATATTTACTACCGACTCCTGGTCCCGTACTTTACATCCCGTTAAAAAAAAAAAAAAAAATATATATATATATATATATATATATATATATAAACCTATAAAATGGAAAACAACTATAAATTTACCCAAAACCAGTGAGTAAAGAACAACAAAATTACAAAAATATGCTGTAACATGACACGGAAGTTTGTATAGCCATGTATGTAAAAGTTTTATAGAGGTTACTTTTTAATTTATTTCAATTATAAAATCACTTAAAATGTGTGGCATTTGTGCTTCAGTAGTTCAAGTTCAGCTGTTAAACTTCTACCGTTTATTTTATGATGTTAAGTGTTGACCTACACAAAATAAGTTAATTAAAAGAAATAAAAGTTGGAATAAGTGCAAAGAAATAATGTGTACAAATTCTGAGGGTGTGAGCAAATGCATCTCGTAAATATAAATCCTGTGGTAAGGATTTAAGTGCCAAAGTGTAGGGTTTGATAAATCACAGGATTAAGTGGTAAATTAAGTCTAAAAGTTTCAGCAATGCAGTTGTAGTTTTTAAAAACTATGAGTGGTCCTTACTGAAAACACTTTTCCTACTGGTGCAATGCAGATTGTGGTTTTCCTTGAGGAGTAATGCGATACTAATTGCTCGGATGCGCATGTTTACATGACGCAGCATCCGCCCTATGGACCTGCCCATACATCACGCTATCAGAGGTTTACATCTCCATATAAAGTGCCTAATTCCCTTGCCTACTCTGCAATATGCCGTTAACGTCCACAGAACAGGAGTCCTCCTTAATTTACAGAAGCCATCGCTGTCGGTTTTTCATTGCATTAGTATATAAAATCCACTACTATTTATTGTGCTAAATTTATCGCTAAGTATTGACAGGAAAGTTGATATTCCTAAATATGTAACCAAATAGTTTCTCGAATGCTTTAAGATAGTACGCATAACTTTCATCCTTAAGTTTTGGGGAACAAAGCCTCGCCCTGGATTTTTCATAACGAAAACCCTAAGGCCTTCAGGAGGGACTTTAAAACCGTGTCGTAGATCTACTGCTGAGGCACCATAGGTGGTGGACAGTGATGGTACATGAGGTGAAATGATATATTGGGAAAGCAATTTGTTAAGGAAGGAAACGTTCCAGGCCTAAGTTAAGGGTACCTCCCCGGCATTCGCCATTTATGAGGACTGAGGAAAACCTGGAAAAAACCCCTCAGTCAGGGAGAACGGTTCTGGCGGGATTCGAACCCCAGACCTCCCGATCACAAGTCCGCACCCTAACGAACCTCGGCCACTTTGGCGGTCTTAAAGAAACACTTCGACTAAATTATCGTCCAAGTTGTACCTTAGTTCTCCTCCAGATGGTGATGAGGGCATGGACTGACTCCCTATTCCTCTGCTCTCTTTAGGAAAACAAACATAATTAAATTATTCTTGGTATTATAATCTCATAAGGAAAAAATAGAAAGGCTTCTGGTGTAGATAATGTAAACATTGAATTAATAAAACATGCCAAAAGAAAAGTTATACAGCTACACGATATGTGGGGTCGGTCCTGACTTGCCTCCTACACCCAAGAACGCGGGTTCGAACCCGGCCATGACCGATGGATTTTTTCGGGCGTAAAAATCCTAAGTATGGCTTCCTTCGGAAGGGAAGTAAAGCCGTGGGTCCCGTGTCGTACATTTACGGCACGAAAAAGAACCTCAAGCCTGAAAGAGAGGCCTCTGAGCAAAATTTGTCGGCCGTTTCACGCCCTGAGTTGAATGGGACGCTGATGACCTGAGACGTTAAAGAGCGTCCATAAATAAATCAATCAAAAAAATAAAAGATATGTGAATTAATGGTAAAATACCAGAAAATTAGAATATTGCACTATAATTAATATACATTAAAAAGGAAATATAGCAGACTACTCTACGTATAGAGATATATCGCTACTAAGCTCAGCTTACAAAATCTATACAGCTATAATACAATCAATAGCAGATGAATTACTCTATGGAGAAATAATGTGGATTTAGGAAAGGTATGTCGCGTACAGATGCAATCTTTGTTATAATACAACTTATGGAAAAAAGAAGAGAATTTATAACCTATTATACTTTTTCATATTTTTAGATGAAAAGAATACGGCCGATTCGATAGACAGTAACTATGAAGAACATTAAACTACTGCAGTGTTCCCCATAATATAATTAATGCAATTAAATAACTATATGATAATACCCAACGACACTAAAAAGTTAAAGTTAATCAAGTTGTTAGAATGTAGCTACTGTTACGTTTATATATATATATATATATATATATATATATATATATATATAAAATTATTCAGGAATACCAAACATTAAATTCAAAAAGTATTAGATTGAGTTCAAATAAGCCAATAAATTAACCTACTATTTGCTGGCCGAACCTGAAAATGGTCTGCAGAATTCAACAAAGTTAAGTTTTAGAAATCTTCAATGTGAAAATCCGTATTAATAAAACTAAATTATGGATATGGAAGAAAAATACAACAGGTGTGTTAAAATCTTAATGAAGCATCAGAAAACAGATAAAGATAAAGCTAGCCTATCGTTTCCCTTAAGGGCAAAGGCCTTCTAACAAGTAGGGAAAGTTCGCTTTTTCCTAACGTGGTGAGCTATTCCTCGCTAGTTGTTCGTATGCTGTTTAAGACACTCTGATATGTTCTTTGGTTATTCCATTTCTCACTGCAATGGTTACTTCTCCAGATATTTCCATTTTTCTCCTCCTCTTGCTACTCTTGACCTGCATGTTCCTTGAAGAAGTCTGTCCATCTTCGGCTTGTGTCCTTTTTCCTATCCGGGAATCCAACATGTGAATACTTTTAAATATCTTCGACTGCGACCTATCAATTTATAACTTGAACCAAGATCTAGATAACATTGTAATGAAATATAACTGAATAAATAGACGTATCAATAGATACTTGGGAAATTCAATGAGTAAGGAGGTGAAACTCGCATTACAGGAACCAATTCTACTCCATAGTAACGAAACTTGGATAATGAGGAAAACGACAAAATTAAAATTGAAAGGTCCGAAATGAGATTTCTGAAGGTTACTTGGAGTATCTCTAAGAGACAAACTGAGAAGTGCAGATATAAGAATGGAACTGGATATAAGAAATGTATGGCACAAGAGGAATTCATTACAAAAGAGCTGGCAAGAGTATATCAATCAAATGTTCCCTGACAAACTACCACACCAATATTTTCTTTATAAATCAAAAGGAACACGGAATATAGGATGACCAAGAACTAGGTGAAAAGATCAATTTAAAGAATCTCGCTTAGAAAGATGTTCAAGCCATTAATGTATTGTAATATCTTCCACTAGAAGCAGAGAAGAAAAATAAAATAATTGTTCCTTTTTGGGAATTGTTGATAAGTATATTTCTTGCATTTAAACTGTTTTACCACTCTCGTTATAAATAATTGAAATATTATACTAGAAATAGTTCTTTCACACTAGCTTTGTATAGGATATTAGGAAAGGAAGAAATAGAATTGAAAAATTCGGGCCACGGTGAGGATTCGAACCACGAATCTTCAGCCTTCTGTGCACACGCCCTAACCAACTCCAAGCACGGAACCACAAACCATTCCCATATGATTTTCCTGTATCAAGATTCCTTAATAGATTACTCGAAATGCTGCCAAGACCCGAATTTCTCAGTCTGGTTCTTCCTTTGGCCAGCATCATCCGGGCATAAAGTTCGTAAAGGCTTTGATTTCGAATCAAACCATGCTAAGCAGCTCGGAATTTTTTAACTGGATTAAAGCTCATAGGTTTGTTGCTCTCTTTCCACGCCTCGCCCTCTTTTTTGATTAGTGTTACCGCCCGATTTAACTACTGAGACACTACAGGCGATGGGCACTGGTGATACATGAAATGAAATGTGATAATCTGGGGAAGGATTTTTTTTAAGAAAGGAAGCGTTCCAGGCCTAAGCGTTCCTCGGTATTTGCCATTTACGAGGACTGAGGAAAACCTGGAAAAAACCTCGGTCATGGATTGAAACCCCAGACCTCCTTCGACGTGGCTGTTCCTCGCCCTCTGACCAAGGCATTGTGTGTCATATTCTATCAATTGCAATTTTCTTTAGTTTAATTTTGGGGTTTTATTTCAGTGTGTTGTATTTACTTTTAAGGCTTTAATATGTGTAAATTATAGGCAAGCACAGTATAATATTCGTACGATATTATTAATGTATTTAGCCTTTTATTTTTTGCATTTACGAATGATTAGCAAGCATTGGTTAATAATAAATTTTGGTGTAACTTTATTAAAGCCTTTGCAAGTTTTTGTTTGACGAAATGCAGGCAAGTATAATTTTAAAGTGAATTTCTCTTTAATATACCTTAATGAAGTAGTTAACCACGTAATTTTATTGCAGCTTGGGTTTTATGCGAAGTGCATGTGATTTGTGAGTGGTAATAGTAATTATCAAATAACTTTTAGTGGGCTTGTATATCTCTCTTTATTACAATGAATGTACATATTGGAAATTCTTCTCCCTTGAATTGAAACTACCTTTTGGATGCATTCCTTAGTTTGATTTCTAACTCAATGCTTGTGCAGTTATCAGTGGTAGGTTGCCATATAAGGTTGTGTATGTATCACAAGACACAAAGTGCAGCTATTGATAACATCATTACTGATACTGTATGGAGAATACAATAACATATTTATTTAAGGTTATAAATTCATGAATAAAGTGTTTTCTAATTCAACAATTTTTTTTTTTTTTTCCTTTTGCTGAAAAATTTAATTTGTTGGCACTTAAATTATTTTCTATGTCAATTCTACAAGTATTTAGCCAATACGAATACAGCAGTCAACAGCACTCATCTTGTGAAATGAAAGAGTGTAAATGCTCTTACACTCTGATCGTTGTGATAAATTCTCATTGTTTCCACTATTAAAAGTATTAATTTTTCCTAAACGAGCAAATACATATTGATCGGCGTTGATCACTTCCTCTATGTGCAGTTGTTTCAGTTGGAATGGTCTCATTTGGCGCAAAATAAACAAATTACTGTTCATTATAATTGACCTGACTTTGAAAGTTTTCCATATCACTTTACTATTATGAGGCAAAGTTTGAAAGTTTACACATAAAATATTGTATTTTTCTGAGATAGGAAAGGTGTTCTAAGGTCGTTAAGGCGCGGACTCGTGAGCGGGAGATCTGGGGTTCGAATCCCGCCAAGACCGTCCTTCCTGACTGAGGTTTTTTCCAGGTTTTCCGCAGTCCTCATAAATGGCAAGTGCCTGGGAGGTACCCTAAACTTAGGCCTAGAACTATTAAAATTTAAAAAAAAAAATCCTTTCCAATATATCATTTCATCTCATGTATCATCAGTGTCACCGCCTGTGGTGCCTCTGTAACAAAAACGGGCGTTATGCACTATTCATTATTCTTATATTAATGTATAATCATTTTACACTCTACGCACAATAACAGGAATAAGAAATAGTTTTATTTGTATAGTGATTTATTATTAGTATTAAGTCATAATAAACGAACATTGTCCTAACAAAGTTTCATTGCCAGAGGAAAAGAAAGGAAATGTCTTCCTTGGTTAATTAATAAAACATAATTTGTGATCGATCAGGTTGTGTGATGAAATAAAATGTTAAGTCTATTTTTGGAAGTAAAGTTTACGACTGAACAAAGTAAATACTGACAGCTAGAATATTAGTTTCAAGGAGAGATCTAAAGTGGCAATCCAAAACAGCAGAGAGAGAATGGCCTATGTTTAAAACCAGGTCCATTACACGAAAGGAAAACCTGAAATATAATTTGTAACCTCCCTCATACATACACGTCACATATAATTCCAAGAAACTTCAGACAGTATGCATATGTAAAATCCTTGCATTTATCAACGTCCGGACAACTTTTTAAAATAAATTTTAGGCACGTTTCTTTCCGATCCCAACTTTCCTTGTCTCTACTCGATTAAAGTTTTATAAACATCCCTTGAGAGAACGTGAACTGAAGTTTGAAAAACGGCTGGATACATTAATTATTTGATTAAATGAAGTTAAAGGTAAAATGTATTGCTTCGTAGACAAAACGCTATCATTGTATTGCGTTTCTTATCTCTGGTTTTGTGGATAAATAATGGTCTTAGCTGGTTTGAAAGGAACAACAGAACTAACAGCGATATTTTGTGACTATGAGTTTGAACTTTATGACCGTTATAGTATAACAAGAGGCATTTGTAGCTAGGCAAATACAAAGAAAAGATGTTTTAACATTTTGAACTTTTGAAGTCCAGACTTCCTGAGTAATTTCTGAAAAGCCAACATATGATATATGAAAGCTTCTCGACCCGAACTTTTGTAAAATATTCTTTAAATGTTTATTGAGAGGTAAAACTTATTGAAAATTATTATCAAGTTTGAATAATTATATATGGTAATACAGGACGTGTCTAAACTTTCTGTGGAATAAAAACTGTAGAAAATATAAATTGATATTATTTCTCCTAAAGTATAAAACATAAATAAATGCTTTTTATGTCATATTAAAGTGCCCTAAAAACACTATCCTCTGATCAGGTGAATTGAAATTTGGTAAGGTAATGTCAAAATGCTTTGTCTGTTCTGGCATCTCGCAACAGACTTGAACTGCAGGGGCATCAGGGCATTTATGGAAATGAAAAAGATCAGTTGGCAAAAAGGGGTGCCCGCGACTAGAATGGAATACCGTTAAGACGGCGGTTAGAACATGGATTAGGGATAAACACCAACTAAGGTGCAAAACATATCCTGGACAAAAGACAAGCTGGTCCTAGGTCCTAGCAACAATCGTTCCACGTACCTTCTACAAATGGAAAGAAGAGAAATAAGGAAAGTAATTGTGTTAATTACTGAACATGGTCACTTCAGCAAACATCTGTGTAAAGTGGAACTCTATAAAGATAAACGCACTGTAGAATGTGTAAACAGGATGAGGAATCTGCGTCGCACATCCTGTTTGAGTGTCCATTCCTGGTAAGAAAGAGAGTTACTCTTTCTATAACCAGTGAAGACCTGGGAACGTACGCTGACATTGGAGCCAAAATGCTGTAACAAATTATATGGGAAACAGTGAAAACATCTGTTTCAATGGGGTTGCACAATAAGTCTTATAGGCGGACGTGCCGGAGGTCGTTTAAAACTCCATTAAACCCCCCGTCATTAATCTATCTCATATTAGAAAGTATAAATATGTCCTTAGACTCATATAGAGGTTTCTTAGCAATGTTGATTTATTACACTAAAGAAGTAATAAAAAAATAAAAGATATATTTATTTCTTCTCTAAAATAACATCTTTGATTTACCTAAAATTTAGAATTATTGGCAACACATTCCTCTCCTCACACACAGGACAGCAACTATTAGAGTAGTGAGGACTTATTTTATGATTATATAAAAATAAACCAGTTTTAAGTACCGCATGTTTTTAAACAATATAATTTATACTATTAACCAATCTGAAATACAGCGAACGACTGTAGATTCTTCATTAAATGTTATTTTATATTTGCAGTTGAACGTTCTTTAGCCCTTTAATATGGTTACCGTTTTTCATATAGCTTGTTGCTATGATTTGTATATGTAGACTATTATATCGTTAAAGAGTGTGCTATAACTTTATCCAGTCATATTATTTTGCTTCTACCTTGAGCAGTTGTGGCTGGGTATTCTCCGGTATCAAGATAACCAGAAGCAGGAAAACGGAAAGCAGGCTTACAGTTTAGGAATAGGCAGAACCGATAGAATAGACAATAGAATGCACGGAAAGAGATGGTAGTAGTCTCTGTTCAATCCTGCTTAGTTCTAAAGAAGTTTGGCAACAATATTTCACATCTCGACTATAAAAGCTAGTGAGAGTTGACGGCTGTTCAATAAAGAATGATTGTTTTTTCCTGCATAATTTCTCGCTCTAAAATTTAACTTCACAATATTTTGTTAGCTTAATGTATAATGTACACGTGGCACCAGTTTCATTGATTTCACTTTCGGTCACCTGTGAGAGGTGTACAAGTTCATACATGTTCAGTTCCCCCTAAGCAAAATGGAGCTGACATGCTATGAACAATATGGTGCTGAGAAAGGTTGCTTTCGTCTCAACAAATCTTCAGCTCAGTCATGTGGAATGTTTGTTCTTCCCTAAAATGGCTTAAATTGTTTAAAGAAGGGGACCAGTCTATTTCAAAGGAATGGTGACACAGCCCACAAGTTAATACTCTAACGGAAGAAAACATTTCAACCACTGTTGTCATTATCAGAATGGATGGTCGAGTATTAAGAACACTTGCATAAATTTTCACTGGGTACCATTGAAAAGTTGCACGCGAAACGGTTTGAGTCCGATGAACTGCAAGACTGCAATTGACGTTCTAATGAAGTTGAGGATGGTGTTACAGGAAGATGTACCGTTTCTTTTTGATTTATTGATTTGTTTAATTTACGGAAGATCTGTAACATCTCAGGTCATCAGCGCCCCATTCAATTCATGAAAAGGCGGATAAATTTTGCTCAGAGCTTCTTTTAGGCTTAAGTTTCTTTTACCTGCTGTAATTCTATGATATGACTTTATTTTCCTTCCAACAGAAAGACATACTTCGCATTTTAACGCCTAAAAAGATCCATCGACCCTGGCTGGAATTCAATCCTTGATCTTAAGTCTACGAGGAAAGTATGGTTATCTCTAGACAACCACAACCGACTTGAAACTTAGATATATCATTAATGTTAAGGTCATCTCATTTTTCGATATTCAAGGAGTGGTTTTCCAGCATGTCGTACCTGCATACACAACTATAACTGGGCAGTGCTACAAAGATGTCGTGAAAACTCAGCAAGTTCATATCACACACTTCCACAATACCACATTCCCATGCAACATGCTGGATGCTGCACTACAAAATTGCACGGCCATACATCGCAAATATCTCACAAAACTCAGTTTGAAGTGTGTCCCTCACCCTTCCTATAGTTCATACTCAGTCCAGTGTGACTTTTTCCTTTTCCTCAAATAGAAGGAACACATCATGAAAAGCATTGGTGAAGGTTTCGGAGGCGATTCTGAAAGACCTGTTCAAAATGGTTTCCAGTAAGTCTTTGACTGCTGGCAGAAACGCTGGCACAGGTGCATTGCATCCAACGGGGAATATTTTGAGAAATAACCCCCATCCTCCATACTCCCCAGACTTAGTCCTCTGTAACTTTTATTTCTTTCGCTGTCTGTAAAAGGAGTTGAGGGAAACCTTTTTGGTACTTCCGAGGCCGTCGTGAAAAAGGCTGAGGCGATGTGGAAGATGTCAAAAGATGTCTTCCAGCATGTGTTCCAGGACTGGCAGACGCTTTGGACAAAGTGCTTTAACTAAACGCAGAATACTTTCAAAAGCACCAAGCCAATCTGCACCAAGCCTAGTGTATTAACACAGTACTGCAACATTAGGGATTTTTTCTACTATGTCAAATGAAGGGCATTTTGCATGGTTTCAAGTGGCATATATACAATAACTGTAGCTTAAGTACAAATAGAAATATTTAAAAAAGAATATCACTAAGCAAATTTTGTGCTTAGGAAAGCAACTTTCACACATACTAGTGCATATTAACCACAAGAAAACACAATTGGTTAAGGTGGAATTATTTAAGAATGAACAGAAAGGTTTAAAATATCTGAGACGGTGAAATTTTGTGTCTAGAGTATTTTGGTTTTTTCATAGGAGTGAATTTGCTAAATGGCAATTTCATGTTTTAAACTTAGTGTAGAAGTGCAACAATGACTTACTTTGCCACGACCGATTAGTGTCATTTTCCCTTTTTAAAGAGTTTTTTTCCTTAGAAACTTTGATAATTGATTACATTTTTAAAGATGTGTTTACGCAACTCATTTAAATACGAACGGTTTTACTGTGGATAATGCTAAGATAGTTTTCTTCTGTACGTGTTAACCGTTTTTTCATTATACTCCTTGCAAGGCGTTACTTTTAGCATCAATTGCAGCGTCACAACATAACACTGTAGTTCCAGGAATAAAATGCATTGTGGGTATTTTAATACCTATCTTCAACTGTTGTTCACTGCGGTGTTTTTATAGCTATCTTCAACTGTTTGTTTATCTCTGAATGTAAAACAAAAGACGTTAGTTTGTAAGGTCACACAGTTTAGCAATGCAGTGTTTTTAAATATTAGTCATTTATGGGGCTTCGGCGGCAAGAACAATTCCCAAACAGAACAGCGTCCTACTCTAGAAGCTTATTAACCTTTGTCAACTGTGTACGTAAGTAATGGTGAATAGTTTTAAATAATCTGATATTATATTATGTTCACGTTGTGTTCAGTTTTCATTTTGAATAAATTCTAAATGCTAATAATACCCCCGTAGAATCTATTAGTCACATTTGGTTTGTTATTATGGCAGTTGCAGAAAGAATATCAATATGTTGAATTCCTGCATCATAGTTCCAATTCCAAACTGATAAAATACAGTATGAATAATTACGATCAAATTGTAATGGAATGCAGAAAGATTGCTAAAGACTAACTTACTACAAGACTCTTTAAGTATGTACAGAAAAGACTGTAGAATGTGTAAATATTACTATAAATTGCCATATCCTTCTTATGCTCTAATACCCAACTGACGACGTAGGTGTTATAAACACCTGCGCAAGGGCAATTGACGTCATTTCACGTTATGCACTTATGTTAGCCACAATTCTTCCACCTTAAATTTTTCTTTTAACAAAGATCATTTCCGATAAGAAAGAGTTACAATTTTTGCTATTTGCACGACATGGTAAACTTGTGTTTTTAGCTGCAGTTACATAATTTAAATAAATGGAGACGCTTAGCGGCCATATTTCAACACACGCTGCAGCAGTCGCTTGCGTGGATATTAAATACGCACTTTCTAAACAGACGGCACGCAAGGCTAAGATAATGGGTGTTACACTGCGGTACCAACTTGAAATATAGCACACATTCTCTGCTTTTTCCTGCAAAACAAAACGCATTTTCCTTAACTTGTGTTATCCCAAGTTTAGGGCCAGATATTTCGTTTGGTTTGGCTCTTTAGTAGCTCCCGCTGTTAGTAAGAATAATGTAAATGTTATATAGCATTCTTTCAGGGGGAAAAAAAACTTAAATCATGCAGCAACTTAGATCATAAAGTTTACAACTTTTAGTAATGTCTTATGTATATATAAAAGAGTAAAATGCATTCAGGGCTACTATTGTCTTCATAGTCTTTCTTAAAAGGTTAATAATAATAATAATAATAATAATAATAATAATAATATACTTAAACTTAAGGGAAGCTAAACTACAGAATAAGTCAGGTATTAGGGTAAAATTATGTAGTGTATAGGTAAATTTGTTTCATTTATAATTAACAAGAATTGGATTAAATTTTACGTAGCTTATTTGCGATATAGAACAAAGAAATTTAAGGTAAATTATAATTGTACTGAATACCAGTGCACATTTACGCCGAAAACCGATGGAACAGTTTTTCTTTTGATTTAGTAAGGAAATAATAGTGTAGTTTCATAATTTGTATTTTTGTTTTAACAGCTGGTTATCAGTTGTAGATCAGTACTGGCTTTCAGCATGTATGGAGATTTACAATTCAGTTTAGTTTTATGTATGGTTTTATTGTATATGTTAAAGTTTATAATCTTATAGTCCTTTTTCTTTTTTCCTCCCTCTATCTATATTATTATAATTATTATTATAATTGTTTTCTTTTATTTTAGTTACATTTTAGATTTAGACAAATCTGAACAATAATAATGTAAAATATAAACATGCAATTTGTGAAATAAAGAATGAAAGTTTTGGAATATGCATTTCGATGTAGAAAGCTAGGATACGGGAGGTAGTATTATAGATTATTATTATTATTATTATTATTATTATTATTGTCATTTCTAATATTATTTTATTATTAATACTATTATTATTACTATCATCGTCATTATTATTATCTTCATAATCGTTATGGATATAATTCTTGCACCAAATCATTTGATTTTATGCATTATTTTAATAATCTTAATTGTATATTTGTGTCTACTGTCACTGCAGCATTGCTAGGTTTCGTTTTATTTTATTTAAGCCTCGTTAAAGTTTCTAAATGAAACGATGCTATTTAAAAGTTCTGAAGTTCATGGTTTTGTAATTTTTTACGGCAGATCCCAAAACGTTCCGCATTAATAATATACGATTGAATAAACTTTTTATATCGTTTTTCTTGGTACTGAAATTAAATGCACAAAGGTGGAACGAATTGCTGCTGAGAGTTAGACCATCAAGCTGGTAGGTTCAATTTTTGCTGATGTTGGCAAGTATACCGAGAAACTTGGTCAAACATTAGCACCCTAACTTGCATGCGCTGTGAATTTAAACTGGGGAGCAATGCAACTCCAATGGCGCGGAAAATATGCCAGGCCTTCACTGTTTTTTTTTTTTTTTAATTTGGTTATTTATGGACGCTCTTTAACATCTCAGGTCATCAGCGTCCCATTCAATTCAGGGAGTGAAACCGCCGACAAATTTTGCTCAGAGGCTTCTTCTTTCAGGCTTGGGGTTCTTCCTTCCGAAGGAAGCCCATACTTAGAATTTTTACTCCCGAAAAAAATCCATCGATCCTGGCCAGGTTTGAACCCCCGATCTTGGGTTTAGGAGGCAAGTATGGCTACCACTACACAATCAGGACCGACCCCGTGGGTAAAGAGGTATATATGACCGTTATAGGGAGAAAGACAAGATCATGTTTAGATTGGGAAGTTGAAAGGCTCAAAAAATAACCAACAGTTCTGGTAGGAGAATCTGCCCATTTTGTGGAGAGTGTGAGGAACAGGTACATATTCTGGGAACATCTGAGGAAAACGCTGTTTCCTGTTTTTAAGGCAACTAGAGGCCAACTGGCATGCTGGGATCTGTTTGCGAACCACACTAATTAATCAAACACGGGCATTTTCCTAGTCCAAGTGCGCAAAGCTAGAAGCAATTTATATTCTGGTTAAACGCAAAGTATAATTAAAATAATGTAATATGTTTTCATTTATATATCTCTAAATATCATTATATCCATTTTAATGTTTATTTATTATTATTGTTTCACTTGTATTACTATCTGTCATTTTTCCAATTGTGTACCACATTTAAGCGTGTACGGTCTACGATCTATGCAAAAAAATATATTTGTACTATGTATATAGAATGTTATATTAATAAAGATACATCTACTACTAACAACATTTTGCGTCCGTGTAAAACTGGACGTGAAGGATGAACTATTACTCAGCAAACGACCTTTTTGGGACACTTTCTAACTATTTAAAATTAACCAGTTAAATTAATCAGAATAACTGAATTCAAACAAGTGATAGAAATCAACTGCACTCACAGTAAGAAAAACCAGCAACACAGAAGCTTTTAAGTCACGACTGACTGCCTGATAATGCTATTTTGTAATTGGTTCAGAAGGTGCAAGATAGCATTCCGCATTTGTTGTACAGTTTTGGAGCAATTCAGTTTTTTAGAAATAGATTCATGGGCTGCCAGCCAGTGATGACAGAGTCTTGGAGTCCACTTCATATCTCGTGTCAGCAACCTATCAGAAAAGCTGATGTCAGCTCGTACCGCCTTCTGATGCATTATTAATTCTTGTGAAACCAGTCACAGACTTTGTATCTTTTCCCTGACTGATTGAGATGGAGCTGTGTAGCTTTGCACTGACGTTGATTTCCTACTCCACGTCCTCACAAGTCTGACTGTTGCTGTTCATTTCAATTGTTGCTAAAAGAGTCTAATTGTGTACCGCTCATCAATGAAATTTCGCGAACCATCTGCACCGTCCTTTCATTCACAGTGAAGGCTGTCGGTCATGGTGCTTCTAAACCCAAGATCGCGGGTTCAAATCCGGCCGGGATCTATGGCTTTTTTCGGGCGTAAAAATTTTAAGTATGGCTTCCTTCGGAAGGGAAGTAAAGCCGTGGGTCCCGTGTCGCACATTTACGGCACCAAAAAGAACCTCAAGCTTGAAAGAAGAGGCCTCTGAGCAAAATTTGTCGGCCGGTTTCACGCCCTGACTAGAATGGGACGCTGATGATCTGTGATGTTAAAGAGCGTCCGTAAATAACCCAAATAAAAAACACTGTTTACCCCCAGTTAATTTAATTTTATTCTTTTGGCTCAAGGAGACTTTCGTGTCACATTCTGTCTCGATTTCCAGCCTGCTGATATCCTCTAGCCTTGTTCTAATCTTCTTCCATACATTTTGATTATTTGTATTGCCTCGTTACCAGGCCAATTTCTCTTGATTCCTCTTTCCATTTCTGCAGCCCAAAGCGTTATATTTTGTACCTAGAGTCTGTAGTGTTTACTGCGAGGTGTGGTCTCAGCCAGCGTCCTTATTTTGCTGCTAATCGTATTTTCATAGCAACTCACCTCCCTCATGACCCCACAGTTTAACATTTCTTTTCCAAAAATCGACTTGAACTTTATTTACATGTTCAGCTGTCCCCCATTCCCATAGTTCTCTTTCATATTTTAGCAATGGCACATATCGTAACGGCTAAATTTTTATTCTACTTAAAATACGAGTACACGTACATCTCTCACTGTGGAAAGTTTGTTGTTTATTATGTAGCAGTTTAAACATTCTGCAGTGAAGTAATTGATTATTACATACATTTACGAGGCGACACAGCTGTTTAAACAGTGGTAGATGTTGCAACGCAGCAACCGCAGTATACCCAACATTACATGAACTGACGCTTAACTGTCAAATATAAAGTTTCAGCACCTAATTTTTCTGTTAGGAAAATAACCAGAGCTAAGTTTATTAAAAATACTAAGACAAAATAAATACAAGACATCTTCATCTATTATTAGGTGTAACCTCTCTGGATACAACTGTGTTACATTATTTTGTTTACTTAATTTTAAATTAAACACAGATAGTTATTCTTATTTCACTTCCTGAAACAATGCCAAATAAAATAACAATAGCATATTTAGAGTCCCCTTTTGTACATGTATAACTCTTGCTAAACTTCCTGTTCGGTTCATTAGTAGCCTCCCACTTGCTGTAAACTTTACATTATTATTGTTATTATTATTATTGTTGTTGTTTTTAAAATATAAAGTATTAAATATATTTGGTCTGATTTAGTTGGTGAAAGAGAATGGATAGCCTGATTTCGATTAGATGCTGGAAAATTAAGGGGAATGAGGAGAGATACTGACGTTTTTTCCACGTTTTCCTCAGTCCTCATAAGTGGCAAATGCCGGGGAGGTACCCTAAACTTAGGCCCGGAGCGCTTCCTTCCTTAAAAATAAAAATCCTTTCCCAGTTTATCATTTCTTCTCGTGTATCATCAGTGTTCACCGTCTGTGGTGCCTCAATACTAAAAAGGGCATTAAACAGTAATCAAAATAAAATATTGATCTCACTTCCCTCCAAAACCCTCTTCTAAAATATCCAATTTTAGCCCAAAAATCTCCTAACCCGTTTCTAAATAACTGCTCTCTGATTTTCTTCAGCCAGGAATCACTACAGTGAATTTTGAATAGACTCCAGGTTTAATATTGTTCAAAAAGACTCATTCAGACTCTGAACATCGGCAGGGATTGGTTGTCTCAAAAACCAACACTCTATGCCGGTCATCCTTATACGATAACACTTTCTCAGGACATGCTCAACACTCTTTCTTCCCACAGTCCTTTGGAATAAAACACGCTTGTTGAAAATGACTGTTTTTTAGATATAACACAGTTACTCATATAATAAAGTGCATGAAACTTCAGAAAGGCGTCAACTAACTGTTATCTCGTGTCAAGCTGGTTGAAAGGTCTTCCTTAAACTGCGCTTGAAAGGGAGACGACACGAAGTACCCAAGCAAAGATTGTTTTTCTTTTGTCTCATAAGCTGACAGAACAAAAGACAAACACAGGCTAGAATTACTTCTGCTGTCACTCGTCATGGCTGACCATTCCGACTGTGTACACAAACTGTAAGGAAAAAGGGAAGTCACACCAAAACACACTACTCTTACAAGAATAACCGCGAGTTAAGTAATTGTTCCTTAGTCTCTTTGCATTTCTAGTGATGTTATAGCAGTAGTCTCAAACGTTTTCGACTCTGAACTCCATTCACAAAAATCTAAGCTTAGCGAACTCCTTATTAATATAAAAATGTTTAACAAGTTTAGTCTAAGTTGCCGTAAATAGGCTTACCTTAGGATTCTTTTTTATATTTAAAACACAATATAACAAATTAACACGGTAAATATTTAAATAATAAAGTAAGTAGCTTCCACCACAATGGCAGAATATTAGCAAGAACATTAAAAAGAAAAACTAGAAAAGAAACAAGGCTAAAACTTTTAAAACAGTGGCGATTCCAACATTAACGAATGGTTGTGAAACATGAACGATAAAGAAAATTAAATGGGATAAAATAAATGCAGCAGAAATGAGATACTTTAGAGCTATTAAGGGATGTACAGAATTGGGCAAAATAAAAAAAAATTAAGATATAGAGAGAAATTAGGTTTTTACTCCAATTAATAACAAAATAAACAGTAGTAGAAATGAACTTTTATTGTAACAGTTTTAAATTACACACAAGTATAACTGGGTCTTATGGCCGTACATGCTAATACCGTGTCCTTGTAACAATCAAAATGTACATAAAGGAACGTAGACCGGAGTCGCAGATACTTCTAATAATAAAATATACATACATACAGTCAGACAGAGTGAAGCGGTTTAAGTATGGGTGTTGTCGTTGTTGTTGACCCCACGTTGCTGGGAAATTTTGAAGTGATTTTGTAGATTGATATTAGGTCGCTTCGGTGTTGTTGCCCATGCTTCGATGACAACAATTCTCAGAGTGAACTGTGCTATTTTGTTGACTCAACAGGAATGGGAGAGGAATTCAATAGTGTAAATAAGGACACGATTCGACATAATATATGTTGGTACTTTATTACGTCCAAGAGCTTTCGCGTTCTCTGGTGTTTTGCGTGCAATAGACATAGCTACTTAGCCGATACAAACTTTGTTGCCGCGTGTGAGCCGAGGCTCGTGAAATTGAAAGTTCAACTTATAATGCTTACTGAGAACTGTCTCTTATAACTGCTTCTGAGAACTGAGTACATCGGCCGAGCAAACGCTTCTTCATATATTAAATTCAAATCAAATAATCGTGAACTTGACGATTGCCACATGGTCACAAAGATACGCACAATCTTTGTGCCTATCTTTAAAATTTCAAACATACATTCTCCATTGACTTGATTGAGTTCGCCTATCCCACGTGCCCTTCGCTATTTTTGAAGGTTTAAAATATTTCACAATCATTGGCTGATTTAAAGGCTAACTGTTACAATCGCTTGACAAGTTCATTCGCCCTATCGAATTTAAAAGTCCTTGAGTTTATTAACCCTGCAAAGGCAGGCCTTTAAAAAAAAGTCTTCATACGCGACCCTCGGGTTACTTCCTCTCAATAGAGATGTTATGGCCCTTTTGTTGGCTTTCCAAAGCTTCCGTAACAAAACATCAGTAGCGTTCTCTTTTGTTGACATACAATTCACATGTTAGCATTATGCCGTATTATATGTGCATATATGATATCTACATTACTATTTACAATACATAAAATATTATAATTGGGCTTTCGTAAATGTACATTAAAATTATATTTCATTGGGGATGGAACACGGGAATCGTTACAGACCTACATGCATATATATATATATATATATATATATATATATATATATACTTCTCGCCTTTTCTGTGAGTAATTTATGTGTATAAACATGAATAGAACTCTTACCTCTGACCCCTCCCTTTCCCTTTACTCCCCTATCTTCTCTATAGCTATTAATCTTCTTTGTCAGGTCTTCGCTAGAAACATTCCCGATTTGTGTGTGTGTATCTCTCATGCACCAACACTTCCAGGCAGTCGCTCAAACTTCTGTTGGAATTCAGAAATTGTGATGATAAATGCTCATTTCTTAAAAGCTCTGTTTCCCTGCAATCTGCCAGAATATACCTCCAGATGATATAATATATTAAAATAGAGAAAGATAGATAAATAAATTTACAGAGAATGGATCAAACTCGCTACCCTAAAATGACATATGATTATCAACCATATGGGAAAAGAGATATTAGAAGCCCGAAGAGAAAATTGAGAGAGACATGAAGCCGAAACAGGTGAAGTAGCCTAATCCATGAAGAGGTGGTGATGGTGATATTTAAAATATTAAAACTGAACCTAAACGGGGAGGTTAATAATAAAACAGCATTATTCCCTATTATTAAGGTCACATTTTTATATTTTAATTTAAATTGGACACTGGAAATTACGAGGCAGCCACTAGGGTTCTGTGCACCGTAAGGTGCTGCCATTTTCGTCACACATTTAAAAAGTTAAATTTGATTCCGATCCTGAGAGATTGAACGCACGTCACCATGTACAATTTCAGACACATTTAATCGACCGCCACATCTTGCACATTTTCTGTGTAGTATCAGAACAAGATCGACAACCACGAGAGCAACTTTCAAGCTGTTGCTACCTGTTCATATTTCTTGTTTACTTCGAATCAATAGCATAGAGTTCTCTATCGTATTTTAATGTCTGTTGCTTTCACACTATTCTTTAGTAAGTACCTAATTACTGCTCCATGTTTTCCAACACACACATTAAAACATGCCGAAGTTAATTTGGATGTTATTCTTAACATGATTTGTGTAACTGAGTAAGTAGCCATAAATGTAAATGTGAGTACCCACACACCAGATCGAATAACTAATATTGCCCTCTAGTGTTTATACAAAGCAGTTATTTCAGCCTGGCTGCTGTTGCGTAAGACTGGAAACAGAGCTGGAGAATTTGTCGCTTGAACTAGTTCCAACTTTCTTCCTCATTTCCATTTCAGTAAATTCTAGACACAGCGTGAGTCGCGTTCTCGCTTACATAGATCACGCTCTCATGTTGCCGATGTCATGGTATTGAGAAACAAATCTCCGCATAAAAATACGTTAGTCGTCTTCCAGCGGCATGATAAACGGATCATACGTTGCCGTAGACTCTAAACATATTGTCAAGAGAGCAATTTGATATTCTGCTTCCAAGCGTTCCATTATTTTCAATTGGATGATGCATCTTACATTCAAACCACACTGCAACTATATGTCCTGAGAAGCAACTGGAAAATATTAGAAGAGTGTTTATCCTAAGGCCTTTGGATCTGATGACCTTAAACGGCTTAAAAAATGGGAGGACCGTAACACTAGAACGCCCAATGGCGGTCTTTTGACCGCTTTTGATTTTCGAACGCTCATATTTTCTCTGTATTTGTAAGTATTTTTCTTTGATTTTGTTACTTTTAATCCCTTTAAATGATGTTAGGCTCACCAATATTTTTTTGTATCTCAGGCGTAGCATTTTAAAATAATAGCAAATTTACATCCGTTGACCGCTTCCTTACCGACGTTTCTTACGTGGCTTATTGGAATGTTTCAATATAACAGCTTTTTGTATAGATATAACCCATATTTGAATAACTTGTGTCTTTTTTGTGCAAATAGTTTGTTACTACATAGCATAGAGCAAACTAGTTCGTATAATAAAATATTTCTTATTTTCGATAAAACATACGCTTATAGTGGAAATAAAAATAAATATTCCCCCCCTCTTTTTAATAAAAACCATTTAGCCGGAGATGACCTATAAAACATGAACAAAAGAATGAACTAACAAATATGTGAATGAATCATTAAATTACCAACAAATTAAATGAATAGCAACTCAAGCTGGGTTCGAACCTGGTTCGTAGATCAGAAGTCATATTGTTCCCTCTACATCACTACAGTCGTCTGGTAGGTAAGACATTTCATCGGCCTTAGTCAGAAGAGCACTTAAATATGTGATACTGAGCAGACACCAAGTATATACAAACTCACTCCGGCCGCTAAATGCAAACTAGTTGCGAACTTGACTTGCAAAATCATTCCTCTATACTATAAGGCGATAAGGGTAACGTTCCATAGTTTTCAGTGAGAAAAATTATTAAAAATACATAAGAAAGCAGTAAATACTAGCGGTCAATTAACCGCTAACGGGCATTTTATTGTTAAAGTTCAGAATTATAATTTAAAACCTCTAATTTATTCTCATTGTATTGGAAGAAACGTTTAAGTTCCTCTTTCCGGTTCACTCATTAACCGCTCATTATTTACGCTGGGTAGATGTTCATCATGTACTGTCGCAGGCTTAGGGAAACAACTCAAATAGTACAGCTGAACTTAAATAGTTATATATTCTATAAATTTATATATAATGGTTTGTGAAGTTAACGGGGGAGACTAGCAGAGTATTGTTAGAGCTGCAACTTGGCGTCAGCGGTGCGGCCTGCCCTGAAAATCTAACTTCTACATTCTGTGGTGCTTATGCAAAAGTCACTTTAGAGTTACAAAGAGAGGCCTGACCGGACTTGTCTTGTCCTCAAATAAAACATGGAATTCTTAGAGGGGTTTGAGGATTACAGTATCACTCTTACCCATATATGGGGGGGGGGGTTATACCCTAATTTTGGATGTACAATAGCCAATGAATAAAGGACAGAGTCAAGTTGTAACTAACCGGAAGCATGAACTCGTGGTAAAGTTTGCAGAACATGGTAAGCCACTCAGACGATGCAATGCTAAACTGGTTTTAGCTAAAGTATTAACGAAATAGTACAATGTTGTTTTCAATACTTTTTCCAACTTTGCGACAGTATACAACTTAACATAATCACCCTGAACAACAATATTCTGTTATGTGCTTACTGAAGTCGAAATGTTGAATCACTTGCAAGCGTTTCTCAATGCTAATTGCTTTTTCACGTGTATAACATTAAAGCCTTTTCCATTAGTAATTATTATTTCCTTTTTAAATTTCTCTCGAAAACTGCCTAGCCTTTCATATGCATTTCTTACCGCCACGGGTGGCCGAGGTCGTTAAGGCCCGGACTCGTGATCGAGAGGTCTGGGGTTCGAATCCCGCCAGAACCGTCTTCCCTGACTGACGTTTTTCCAGGTTTTCCTTAGTCCTCATAAATGAAAAATGCCGGGGAGGTACCCTAAAATTAGGCCTGGAACGTTTCCTTCCTTAAAAAAAAATCCTTTCTCACTTTATCATTTCCTCTCTTGTATCACTAGTGCTCACCGTCTGTGGTGCCTCAGTAGTAAAAACGGGTGTTAAAACTGTTTAAAAAAAATATGCATTTCTTGCTTTTATTTTAGTAATTTTTTGTTTATAGTATAATAATACCGTTCCCAAAGAGAGAGAGAGCGAGAGAGGGGGAGGAAAAAATAATTCTTCCAATTCTATGTACACTACTACACTGAAAACGTAGCTGGCAACTAATGGAAAGGTTGGAATAGCAAGAGATGTTTATCTTCTTCTGCTCGCATTTCTCACTTGGTTGGAGTAACTCACTGCATTGAAAATAGAGGCGGATGTTTATGTGTTCTTCCTGGAGCTCTTCCTTCGTCCAGCATGAATCACACTTAAGGTGTGACATTAAACCTCCTAGCGAATCAGATACTTTCCTTCTGCTGCAATTTAACTCCGTTCTTAGGTTGTAGTTCCAATGTTATTTCTAAAATAGGTTCTATGAAAATAAATTTAATGATATTTTAATGGCGAAATATGCATGTATATGTGACATAAAATTATGTTTAAAATTTAGCAAATGCCACGAAATGTCAATATATTATTTAACCATGGGGGAAAAACATGTATTTGTGGTCCTTAGCCATCATTCAATAAATTTTGTGTATCATTATCTATTGAGCTGTTTGTTTAAGTTCCCAAGATCGCGGGTTCGAACCCGGCCAGAACATATGGATTTTTTCGGGAGTAAAAATCCTAAGTATGGCTTCCTTCGGAAGGGAAGTAAAGCCGTGGGTCCCGTGTCGTACATTTACGGCACGAAAAAGAACCTCAAGCCTGAAAGAGAGGCCTCTGAGCAAAATTTGTCGGCCGTTTCACGCCCTGAATTGAATGGGGCGCTAATGTTAAAGAGCGTCCACAAATAAACCAAAATCAACAAAAAGATCTCAGAAAAAGTTGTAAATTTCTTGTTGGAGTTTGTGAATATAGATTTTCATTTTTAATTTGTATCAAAAACACCTACAGAAATAAGATGAATTATTTAAGACTAAAATTAAATCAGTTGGAACCAAACATTAAATAACCAGGTTTAACTAAATAAGCACAACTTTGCACTGAAATAAAAGCCTGGGTCATTAGTTAAACTTGCAGGGTTAATAGCTTTTACTTTACTGATTGCAAGTTTGAGTACTGGGGTACCAGTATGTGGAATACATGTTTGACAAAGTTTCTTTATGTATTCATTCACTATATTTTAACCTTAAAAGACTTTTAACAGAACAACCTGTCGATTAGGAATGAGATTGAACAGTTTTTTCTCCATTTATTATCTAATTCTAAACACTATTACAAATAATTAAATAGGTAGTGTTTTTATAAATGTAAAGAAATGCTTAGTTTTACAAAATCGTGCATTTTTCTCGCAACATTAGCTTACTGGTACATATAATGTCCTGCGTTGAACGTAATGGTACGTAGGTTAGAACCCCAGATCTAAAGGGCATAATATGGTTCCTAATTGAGGAGATATCTGGACCTATACTGTAATGCATATTTTGAAAAAAAAAATATTTCAAAGATTAAAAACCATATATATATATATATATTTAAATAGTAAATTCATCTTAAAATAAATTGTACTTGTTATTTATAATTTCAGGCTATTGAGAGTATGCCCCCTATCTTAAATTTTAAACTTTGGAGCATATGCCCTTTTACAACAGATATTTTTATAATGGTTTGGATAAATAATAACTTTTATCTTAAGTATAAACAACCAAAAAGTTTTTGATAAAAATAGCTTTATATTAGTACATTACAAATTACTTTGCTAAAATTGTGAACTTTTGCATTACCATTATAAGTTGCGTATTTTTACAAGCACAGTCCATTCGGCGCGTTATCAGAAAAGTTTCAGTTTGATAATTGTAAGTAACAAAGGAAAGCGGTAATCATTAAACTTAAAAACAATAGAAAACATTGATATGTGTCTTTATTTTGAATACTTAACACTAGTCCACAAAATTAATTTATTTCCTTTAAATGAGAAAAATATATCATTCTTATAGACTTATACCTGTTGATTTCTAGTTTGTTTTCAGGATATTTCTATCACCCTGGGTTTTTCAGTAATCATATGAAATGTGATTTTTGATAAATTGTAACATTTGAACTACATTTATATTTACTTACCTAATATGTGTACATGATGTAGATTTTCAGTTCTGCTTTGCTTGAGGAAAATATCTTTTGAGAGTCCAGTATTAATATGCTATAGTATATTAGGTCGCCATTTTTCTGTTAGCGTCTTTCCATTTTAGCAATGTCCTGGTGAAAACATTTCCCTTGTATTTTGTCACTGCATCGAAAATGTTGTATGAGAGTCCAGGAGGTATATTTTGAGAGACAATACATTTCATCACTGAACTAGATTTCTGAAAAGTTCTCTGTGATTTTAGTTCCCTAGAAAGTTGGTGACTAATTTTTTAAAGACAGTTATCATGAAGCCATGATCATTTAATATAGTTTAAAATGGAGTACCATTCATAAATTCTCCAATCTGTATGCCAATGAATATTTCTGATTTTATTTGGTATCACCGAATTTTGAAAATGTATTACTAATAAGTTGAAATACGCCCGCATTAATATTCACCGCTTTCACAAAATTATCAATCAAACTATTTGATGTGCAGTAGAAGCAATAATATTTTTTAGAACTGACAGATGGTTGATAAACATTTCCTTCCAAGAAATGAATGTGTAATTGTAAATGTGGACTTGAGTTTATTTCTGATATATATTGTCAAACAGAAATGCTCGTAACCGTCTGTTGAATGAACCTTAGGATCCCATTCTATTCAGGGCGTGAGAAGGCCGAAAAATTTTGCTCAGAGGCCTCTTCTTTCAGGCTTGAAGTTCTTTTACGTACCGTAAATCTAAGACAATGGATCCACGGCTTTACTTCCATTCCGAAGGAGCCCTTACTTAGGATTTTCACGCCCGAAAAATGCGTTGACCTTGGGTGGGATTCAACTTGCGATCTTGGATCTACGAAGCAAGTATGGTTACCACTATATCACCAGAGCTGACTGGGTCTAATAGTAAGTCAAGTGAGGAATATAATTCATTGTTGTGAACTTTGACTTCATAGGCAATGGCGCAAAGTTGTGTTAATATTTAAGGCATTAAAATAAAATTATTTTAAATATTTTCTCTTCATTTGCATGTTAAGAACCGTACATGGCAAGAAACATAATACACATGGTTTTCTTTTTTGAAACTAAAAGAACATGATGGATGACAGGATGACATTTCTGGAGTCAGCAGATGAAAGTACTTAAGAAACAATAGTAGTTTACAGTAAAAAAAAAAAAAAATACTATTGACCGACATAGCTTATATTGTTTTTTTTTTTTTTTTTTTTTTTTTTTTTTTTTTTTTTTTTAACGTCTCTGCAAGTCTTAAAGCATACACTATAGCATATTAAAATTACTATGGAAAGAGAAAGTAGTGACAAACTTCCCTTTCTACATGTTTTAGTTTGGAGGAAATCATCAAGAGCCCTTGGTCGTCAAGTTTATAGAAAACACACACAAAGGGAAAGATATCTTAGCGCCGTATCGAATCACCATCCAACACAAAAAAGAACGGTAATCAAGACTTGAATACACAGAACTAAAACCACAGAACAACTTAAACATGAGCTAAATTAACCTCCGTGAGATTTTAAGGCCAAGATATAACAACAAATATATTAACAGAGCCATCTGTACTTGTCCTTGCAAACGATAGCATCTAACATGCACTGAAGCAGAACACCCAAGGTTTTTTTCTGACATACATAGAAGACGTTACTGTGCATTTATCATGAATATTAAGGTAACCAGGAGGTGTAAATCTAGCGAATAATGCAGCAGTATATTTTGCACTGTATATCAGACATTTATAAAACTATCAGTATGAACTTTTTATGAGATATTAATAATACTTAAACTAAAGACCGCTGTAAATTTTAGTTTTATAGCACATAAGAAGAGTTTTAAACAAAAATAAATGTTATTTCCCGATAACTTAAAATTATGACATAAATATACATTTTTCTCAGCATTGACCGGACCAATCTTGTTGAAAATTTTCACATACATAATGCATGCAAATGTGAAGTGTGCTAACTAGAAGTATTTACATATCACTAATAGTTGATAAAAATCAATACCAATAAGAAATGAAAAATATTTTTTTTTTCAAAATTTGAAAATTAATTTCTTTTCAAGCAACTAACATAGATATATTGTTCTAGTTCCCAGGATAGCATGTTCTCTATAATTTAAATAAAAATAATTCCAATTCCATCAATAATTTATAAGAAAAATGCATAATTATGTCACAGTGTATTCAATTTTTAACAAAATTTTATTTTGGTTTAAAAAGTTTTAAAAAAACTGTTTTGTTCATTAGAGAATTAAAATTTACAGGGCCTCTTTAGTTACGTTTTCTTAATATCTCTGAAAATTTTTCATATTGATAGCTTTAAAATTGTCTGAGATACAGTGTAAAATATACATTGTTGCATTATTTGCTAGATTTACACTTCTTGGTTACCATAAAGAAAAAAAAGACATACAATCTATCTTCCTATCAACTGTTAAATTAGGACAAATGCTTGTTAATGCAAAAGATCCTGGGCATCCTCTTGAAACTACGGAAATTTATAAAATACCATATGAATGTGGCAAAGTGTACGTAGACATGGCCGTAAGATCGATTAAAAACGATTGGAGGGACATCAGCCTTAATTAACCTGAAGATCTACGTAGCAGAGCATGCCCTAAATTATTGTTATGGCATACACTTTAATAAAACAGAAGTGGTTACAAAAACGCAAGGCTGTTTCAATCTAGCCAGAAGGGTGGCATTAGAAATACAACATCCAAACAATTTTAATAGAGACGGCGGGTATTACCTGAGTAAGTACTTGGAAACCAGTTCATAAAAACAAACACTACCCCCTTCCTCTACATACGTAATACTGATCGGTCTTCTAAAATCAGATAGAAGGGTCAATACTGTTGTCTTTTAGCTGTCACTGATGATACCAACCGCAGAAGTTGGTGAAATTAATGGTGGCATATTAGCCCAGAAGATTTTAACTGTTCTTATTATAACACCGGCCTTGAAAGCCTAAGATGCTAATTGTAAAAATTGGTATGAATTGTACCATCCTAATACAATATTTCTAACATTTCCATCTTTGTACTGGATCACAAATGCCTACTCTTCGGAAAAAACCACTTTGAGATATGAGACAGAGAAGACTGTCAGAGCACATTCAAATTCTGCTACGCATCACTGACTTATTTTGCATGTTGTAACAAAAAGCATCACAGAGCAAATGTGTCAGCGTCAACCCATGATGAAAAGTTAGAAGGATAACCTCAGAGAAGAAAGACAAATATCCCGGTGCGCGAGGCAAGTGATAAGCGTAAAGTTATGTATAACAAGAGTGTCTCAAGAAACATGTTCGAGTGCGGATGATTTGTTACAGAACAAGGCCTGTAACGTCTCTTTACATAGCATATCACCCCTTAGGGGATCGCAAAATAAATGGCGTGTGGGGTATGAAAATGGGACGATGAATTTTATAACGTAACCAGGGTAAGCATAAAGATAGGTGCACTCAAAGGCATAGCACTGTATTTGTCTGTTTTAGAATTCCAGCAAACTTATTTTATAAAAGAGTCCCAAAGTAAGTAAATACAATAGATTTGGTAGGAGTTAATTCTCATGCTCTGAGCTACTCTGATCAATTCCACAATGCCCCTGCTTTGTTAAACGTGACAGATAGAAACGTGCCAGGGTGTAGCTTGGGAGTCAAATCACGTACATTATAGAGGAACGTGGTCGATGGCAGTTACGAAATGTAAGTTATAAATGTATAATCACAGTTAAATACAGAGTATTAATTACTGAGACCTTCCTCTTAAAGGGGAAGTGAGATGGTTTGTCGGTGGCAGCCCCACATTGGGAGCCAAATTATGAAGTCGTTTAGTATGGCAGCCGCGTTGGGCGCCAAAATTTGAAGCTGTTTAGTAGACTCCGGCTATGTGCCCTCAACGTCGAGTGGCCTCACTTGTGATGCCCGTTTTGAAGTGGTTTTGTACTTTGATTATAGGCCACTTGGTGTTGTTGCCCACGCTTCAATGACAAAATTTCTCAAGGTGAATTCTGCTATTTTGTTTACTGGTACTCAACGGGATCGGGAGAGGGTTTTTTATAGTGTAAATAAGTAGGCGACATAATATCTATTGATCTTTTGTTATGTCCAAAATTGGTCGCGTCCTCTGGTGTAAGCAGAGTTACGATAGTTACGCAGATACAAACTTATTTGCCGCGTGTGAAACTTATAGATGAGTGGCGTGGCGCGTGAAATTGAAAGTTGAACTTGAGTATTGCGAACTGCGTCGCCGCGTGTAAAACTGAAAGCTAAGTCGAATTGCTTCTGCGAACTGCCTCAGCCAAACAACCGCTTCCTTAAATATTAAATTCAAATCAAGAATCTTTGGCTAGAAGACGCCAAAAGCTAAACTCGCAAGCCTCGCGCTTTTCTTTAAAAATTTAAAACATATATCTATCATTGGCTGATTAGAGATCACCTGCCTCACGTTCTTGGAAGTTTAAACCATTTTATCAACTTTGTCTGGTTTAAAGGGCTACCAGTATGACAGCTGGTCGTGGTCAAAATCCCAAATAGTTTAAAATTCCTTGAGTTTATTAACCCTGCAGTACTGTCGTTTTAGAAAGCAAAAAGGGGATTCACATGCGAGCTGTTTCCATTGTATAGTTTATGACCCTGTTGACTTTCCAAGCTATCGTAACAAAACACCAAGGAGCTTTCTCTTATTGTTGATATTCAACTCGTGTTAGCATTATGCCGTATTATACATATATGATACCTACATAATTATATTTCAGTGGGGAAGGAACGGAGGAATTGTTTCAGAACTCATGACAATTGTGTGCGGATGTTAAATAAAAGTTTGCAGTGCCCTAAGTCAATTTTGTTAAAAAATGGAGAGAATAAAAATTTGAATTCTACAGTGAGTGCAATTTTAAATTCCCGATACTTACTTCAACTGGTCGGCGGTTAAACCTTATGTTCCCTCCGGTGTTTTCTTGCGAAGATTCGCGGCGCCCTAGCGTTTAGCCTCTTTAAAATTTAGATACAACAATAGAATTTTGTATTCACTCTCCTTAGAGTAGGTGCTGGAAATGTTACCCGTTTTCCTTGACACACTATTCATATGTTCTTAAGAAATTATCACGGACACACATCAGATCCCATCACTTATTGACCTAGCTCGTTTTTAGGGAACAAGGAGGGCGTTAGTATTAACTCTTGTTTCATAAATTTTCTTCTGGGAGCACGTGACATCTTCGTTTTGGAACCTGACCGCCAGGAAACTTAGGCAAATGCCTGTCTCGTTTTGCAACTGATTTCTGTACCTGATTTATACCTGGGAGATAAATGTATGACGACGCTGTAACGATCTCAACATTATATAAAACTTCTGCACTATTTAATGAAATCTTACTCTCGACTTCACAGCACAACTGTCCTACTTTGTTGAAACCCCTCTCGGGACTGACTGGAAGAGAAAATGGCACCGCGCATGTCGCGTGTGGAGATTGGAAGATGATAGGTCCGCAAGTCATTGTTACAGAAGAGACACTAGAGTTATATATTGACCGCTTTTATGTCTTGTAGTCAACGTGTCTGCCCGCAAATCTGGAGATACCCGATTCCAAACACTTAAAGTCAGTTACTTGGGTAAGGTTTTTTTCCAGCGTTTTTTTTTTCCCCCTCCCTGAAAAGGTGGATGTAAGGTAACTTTAA
Organism: Metallyticus violacea; assembly: GCA_030762175.1. Lineage (NCBI taxonomy): Eukaryota > Metazoa > Arthropoda > Insecta > Mantodea > Metallyticidae > Metallyticus > Metallyticus violacea. The sequence goes on along the minus strand of CM060839.1, from coordinate 31,193,792 downwards.
GCGTTGTAGACTTCAGTCTCATTTACGCACACATTTCTTAAAAAAAAAAAAAAATCATCCTCTCTTCAGACCTGTTGTTATGAGGGACGTAAAAAGCTCAAATGAACTAAAGATACGCAAGCGAAGGATTGGCAAAAAGAAGTTGCAAAGAGTATCATAAAAATGTTTATGATAGAAGAACTTGAACGAAAATAGCATTACTTTCAGTATTTACTATGAACTTTGTCTCCATGAAATTTTATCATTGCTGTCTTAATCATCACATGTTGCACGGATTATATATTTTCAGTAAACGTCTTTCGACGTTAACGTAACTTATCTTGTACATCATTTGCTCATCGGGCATGAATTATTAATTTATATGTTGTTAAAATTATTTGTTTAATGGACGGTTATTGCATTATTAATTAAGCATTGTGTAAATATAAAGTTTAATTTATTTATTCCCGCGCATACTCCTTTCCGAGAGAGAGTGAAATTATTATGCATATGCACATGTACCACTAGCGTAACTCTGAAATCATGCGTAAACTCTTGACTGGTCCGCCTTGTAACATTAGGAAGTCTTAAAAGTTTGCATATTTGAAGGGCTAACAAACAACTATACGACAAGGATGATCGAGATTGCTAAAGCATGAACTCGTGAATTGTAAGTATGCGGTTCAAATCCAGCCAGGAATATCCTTTCTGGCCGAATTCTTTAGTCATCAATGCCAAATGCCCTTGTACGCTTCCATAAACATTTTCCCTCAAATTTATCAGTCCATCTCATTTATCAAGTTTTCACCATTTCTAATGCCAGATAGTTACAATAAAAGAGCACTATACCTTTTTATAAAGGAACAGCAATTTAAAATAAAAATTCTAAAATTTACCACATTTACTAAACTTAAGGCAACTTTCACTTTACTATATGATCGCCACGGGTGGCAAAGGTCGTTAAGGCATGCACTCGTAAGCGGGAGGTCTGTTGTTCGATTTCTCCCTAACTGAGGGTTTTTCCAGGTTTCCCTCAGTCCTCATAAAGGCAAATGCCGGAGAAGTACCTAAAACTTAGACTTGGAACGCTTCATTCCTTTTAAATAAAATCTTTTCCAAGTTTATCATTTCTCGAGTATCATGAGCATGCACCGTCTGTGATGCCTCAATAGTTAAACACTATTAAAAACTGTTACTACATCGCTTCATTCGATGAAGAGGTTGGTACTACTGAAGAACGAGCTTTTCGTTTTTCCTTTTTGAAATCTACATCTAGTGCTCTTGATTTGCTTTTCTGAGTCTCCTTTATATCATCTCTCTGCTGTTTCATAGTCTGCACCTAATTGTTTGAAAAGCGTGAACTGAGAGATTTTGAGCGATGGGTGTTTCCAGATAAACAGTGGGTTGTTAGAGAGCTCTTTGATGACAAAGGGAAAGCCTTCATGAATGCTGCAAGGATGTGAGACTCCCCCGTTGTGTTCGCATCTCAAGAGCGGCGCGTAGCTGAAGGGATGTAAAGAAAAAAACAGGGCGATAAGAGTAATAAAGCAAGGTAGTCCAAAGCAAGAACAAAACTTAACACAAAGACTACAGAAATGTGATGAAATTTGGAGAATGTCGTGACCTGTTCAAACATTTGAAAAATAATATGTATTTTCATTTATATGTTTATCACACAAGGCATGTTTTAGGCGTTGTAATGTTTCGATATCCTTAAAAGTTTGGGGAATTGGCAGAATTTTGTTCTTAGATTTTAATTCTCGCAAATTGTATTATAGTGCCGTTTTCATTATTTATGAAAATCCACAAATAAAAACATATAGAAGCAAATGCAATTTGACATGCAGCTTGAGTAGAGTACACCTTCTCTAAATGTTATGTCTGATTCATTGTGGTTCTTTCGCTATTAAGAAAGATGTTCCATAAAAAGAAGAAGATTTTTACGGGCATAAATTTTCACGCCAAAATTAAACTTACACGTGGCACTGGTTTCATGATTATCACTTTCGGTTCCCGCCTGTGAGAGATGTACAAGTTGAAACATGTTCGGTTCAGCCAATAGCAAAATGCAGGTGCACACAACGCAATATGTTGCTCTGAAATCCTGCTTTCGTCTCAACAAGTCTTCAGCTGAAGCCTATGCAATGTTATAGAATGCCTTTGAAGAGCCTATAGCACAGCTGGAAGAAGGTTTAAACCAATTTCAAATGATGGTGAAGCAGGTCTTCCAGTTTGTGCTTTAACAGAAGAAAATATTGATACTGGTGCCGTCATAGAGAGGATCGTCAATATAATTTATAATCTTTTCAGAAAATATGAAAATTCCACTGTGCTACCCACACATTAGTAATTGAAAAGTTGCATGTGAGAAGTGTTTGTGCACGGTGGGTTCCAAGTCTGGTGATTCCTGAACGAAAGGACGTTCCGTGAAAGTTTGCATGCAATTCAAGATGTTACACAAAGATGCGGATTTTATTTCAAAGGTAATCATTCCTAATGAAATTTGGCTACATCACTTCGATCCTGAGAGTAAACAGCAAAGCTTTACGTGTAAATAAAAAAATAAATAAATGAACGAATAAAAAATATCTTTATACTGTGAAAGATATGACAGTTTTTCGATATCCAAGAAATAGTTTCCCAGCATGTCGTGTGGACACAAAACCGTAACTGGACAATAATACAAAGATATCCTGAAAACTTTGAAAGGACATATCACAGCCAAAAGGCCACATTTACGTGCAAGAATGTGGATGCTGCTTCTTGATAGTGCACGGCCGCAAATCGCAAATGTTGTTGCTGAACATCTTACAAAAATCAATGTGAAATGTGTCCCTCACCCTCCCTATAGTCCAGATTTAGCCCCGTGTGATTTTTCCTTTTCCCCAAATTGAAGAAACGCCCTCGAGGGAGGCATCTTACATTGTATGATGGCTGCGGAGGCGATTCTGAAGGACCTACAAAAATGATTTCCAGTATATCTTTGAAGACTGACAGAAGTGTTGAAACAGGTGCATGGCACACAACGCTAACTACTTTGAGAATGGTAATCAAAATCATCGGAATGAATAAACAGATCAAAAAACGCTATAATCAATATTTACTGGACAGCTCTCGCAGAATCCGGAAAATGCAAATAGATGTACAGAAAGCCAAAGGAGTATGAACCAACCTGCGGTATTTTGCTTATAGGCTAGAGCGGCGCTCATTGCCGTCCAGGGTATTGTAGATTGGCGTAAAGCAATCATATCACATTCCTTAGCTATTTACTTACCAACTTTTGAAAGAGGATGCTGAAATAGCCACTGCCATTGTCCATACATTTTGTATCTCTTTAAAAAACGATTCATCACTTACTGTATATCACTTTGAGTAATGCTGGTGGCTATTTACCGACGGAATATGTATTATTTTTTTTTTTTTAATTCTTGCAGGCTATTTGTGTTGTCTTGTAGACGGTAATCTTTAATTTACCCCACAGATAAGAGTCGTAAGGGGTTAGGTCGGGGAACCAAGGGGACCACAAATCCACACTAATAACTCTGTTTATCCTGAAACATTCTTTCCATTTCTCTCATCGAAATATTCGCTGTATGAGATGCGCAGTGTCTTGTTGAACTGAGGCGAAATCACACTCCCTGTCGGTTAATTCTCTAGGAAGGGGGGAGGGTAGATTTCTATTCACCTGGTGGCGATGACTCCGACCTCGTTTCATTTTTCCTAAGGTTTAAGAATCTCCCCGGCCCATCATATCTCCAGTAGGGGCTCTCTTGGGCTTCCCGGCCCCAGAAATCCGCTGCAATACCGCCATGCTAAGGGGAGTGTTGACAATATTATGAGACATGGACTAGCATGGAGCAAAAAGTGTGTTCTTCAAGGAGGGGCACATCATAAACGATATCAGGAGTTTTCAGAGCTCCAATAATGATTGTTTTGGAATTTATTGCATGGGACTTGTACACCCATGAATCTTTTCTCAAATCGTCTTCGAACTTGACAAGCTAACTAGTTAACACATATGAACCTTAAATAAACGCAAAATGTGCAAAAGAAAACACTGAGACATTATTGAAGTGTAGAAATATCAAACGTTCCAAGTGCCCTTTTTAAGTTTAAAAATTTTGTTTCGAAAGTACATCCTATGTGCCCAGATGTATTCCTAGTCGTGTTCTAAGTGTATGATGTACTCGTTAACGGATAGCGCAGTTCTAAAAGTCATGCTATGCTACTATCTGGTGTTCTAAGTGTCATGTCATTATAATAATAGTTTTTAAGGGAAAATATTTATAGTACAGAAATATTTATTAAGTGATCATATCTTTTTGAGTTGCAATAGAGATTTCGTTATTATAGAGAAAAGAAGAAGGGCAAGTAAAGCCTTCATTCCCCAAAAGTTACATGTGTCTGTAGAATGAGCAAAGGCTATAAATCCTTTTCATGTAGTTACAATGGAGTCAAGTGATTTCTTTGATTTTAAGAATGTTACTGTCCATCTCAAGAAGCTATTAAATGAATTTACTCACGATTAGTTGGGAGGATGGTTTTTGAAGTTTTAAAGAGAGAAAAATCATTGGTTGATATACCGCAACCTGTGCTTCGTCTGTAAGATCAGCCCCGTTTATCGGTCCATGTTGTCATTCCTTCCTGAAGAGTACAGAGAGTTTCATGAGACATCAGTTTCAACGTGTGTAACAATGAAAAACTGAACTCTTTCTGTCAGTTGTGAGGAGAAAATATGACGATTAATATTCTTGTGTATGTTTCATAATATATTTGTATTTTTACCCGTAATATCATACTTTGTGCTAATAACATTCATTACAATATATGTTCCTTCTAATTTTAATATTAATTTTCTAATTATTTCCCTATGAAACCTGAAATAAAATGTAACAAAAGCTTGAATGGCACTTATAACTGACTCTTCCATCATATGGCACATAGAACCTTCTAATTGGTATTAATTTTTTCTCCCTCGCTGTTGTATTTTTGGCAACGACTAGTTATACAAGACACTTTTGCACTAAAAAGTTTTCATAATGATTTTGGGTGTAATAAGTTAAATGGTAACAGAGATGGGTTGTTTTTTACTTATCCTATAAAGTTCATAAAATGACAGAACGTATGACTTTTCCCCTCTACAATCGCGTCACAATTAGTTGTAGCCAGAAGCTACTGCAGTCAACGGGGGGAAACCTGCATAATATCTGTGAGTTAATTTAAATTAAAATACATTAATTAACGTATATTTCTACAGAATAAGTTTTATTATAATAAAGGAATTAAATAAAAATAATTTTAAATTATCGTGCCGAGTTAAAATATTTGTACTAAATTTTCTTAAAATTGTGACATTTATGTAAACAATTATCAAAGCTCACGCGACAAATTACCAATATTTCTTTACTGTGTTCCATGATATCTCTGAAATATTATCATCGATAATTTTGAAAGAAAGCGAAATTAACGTTTACTGTTAGGGTTTATCAGTGTTGCTAATAAAAGAGAGCCCCTAATTAGTTCTGGGAAAGTCTCATCGAAGACGTTTAGACATCAGTTCTTTAGGAAATATCTCGCAGAGGTCGCCACTGACATTGCAGTAATTACAGGTTAAATGACGTAAACCTACTAGAGATCAGATCATCGACCAAGTCAATTATAATAGAAGGGTGCTGTTAGGTCGACTAATTACGGTAGCAGAGGCGTTGATCACTGTAATTGCCTACCGTAGCGTGAACCGTGAAACCGCCGCAGTCTGTTGAGATAGCGGAGAAGTTTCAAAGGGATGACTTTCTTAGGGTTCATCTTCAAAACATTTAGACAGAACTTTGTAAGAGACAGCGAATAGGCTAAAGATCTGACAACTAACCTTTTGTATCTATTGTTATTATCTTTTATTTTCTGTCAATTGTATTCTAAAGCTTGTATAAAAGCCATATATCTCCAAACAAGTAGATTAACTACTTGAAACAGTATAAGTAACCCTATAAACACTGGTAATGTTTTGAAACGAAGTAATTTTTAATGGGACAGTTTGCTGATCATTGTTCTGTTTCCTACATTTTTGTATTTTTAATTGTAAAAACTTTCAGGGCCTGTACTAAATATGCACAGACCAGTCAAAATATATTAAAATTCTATTTGTTGCAAATAAATAAAATAACAAGAAAATTTACGATATACAAAGCTTTTAATAGCTCTGAACACATGAAAGATACAGTGTTGGATCTTTTTTTAAAATAAAACTGGTGTCATGAGGTACATTTTTGGGTATTTTAGTTCTCTATGATATATATTACTGTATCATATACAGTCTCAATTATTTCTAATTAAAATAATGCTTAATTTTTAACAAATCATTGATTCAGAACCTTCTGTTAGTCAGAATAATTATATACAAAAAAAGGAAATATATTGATAAATATATGCTGCAAATTTAGCTCTCTATGTCCAGTTCTTTCAAAGTTATCAAAACATTAAGATCATAAATACAGTAACCATTCATTAGCGAGAAAACGGAGGCCAAAGTTTGAGAATAATTAGAAACTTGCATATTTCCTGGTCTTATAAATTCCTATTCTTTGTTGTTCAACCCTAATTTTAGCTGATCTATGTATCTGTCTCGTATTTTCTTATGATCCGCTTATTATATTGCCTGGCTCTTCCTGGCTGCATTCGAAATATTGTAACCTACTGACAAACACTTTCTTTCTGTTGTTCTTCAACAGTGTTATATATTCCTGAATTATATTCTACAATTGCTTTCTGAACGGCTAATTCAATTCGATGTTTATTAACAAATGTCTTCACACACTTGAACCAAATCAAATTATGTAACGACTCATTTGCATTTTCGGTCACATCTTTTAAGGAGAGTATCATTTCCTAGTCTACTGTAGAGAAAAATAATTGCTTTCACTATAAAAGATAATTTGTAACAATGATAAATTAACATAAATGGAGAAATAAATTTCTAAATATCTGAAAATGACTGATAAATGCTGAGCCTATGCATATACAACACAAATATCTTCACTGAAATTTATATACTCTCAGAATGTATAAATATTACTCGTGTGTAATGTCAACACATTTTCCAACCAGCTTATAGAAAATAACGCACAAATATTTCATAACCACATGATCAGGAACCATGTGGTGAAAATAACAAGTACGCTATTGTTTTGATTTATAAGTAGTTACTATAATTCTCAATATAGGGCAAGTAAGATATCTTGTGCAATATCGTTGTCACCTTATGATCTATAAAAATATATGTGGAATACAGAAAAATAGAAAATATTGCAAGGAAGTGCTGTGGCGCCCAGAAAAGGTAACGCCCACTGTGCAGACATTTAAATAACAGCTGCTTTGACAGATAAATAATCACAACAAGACGTTTTTCATTGCAGATACTTTTACAGGAAAAATTGGGGTAACTAATTAAAGAGTAAAAGCTTTTTGTGAGTTTTCATGAATTTTCATCTAAATAATAATTTATGTTTTGTTAATAATGCTCCCAGTGCGATATTCATCCATGACGTAATATTATAACTAGGATCCGGAATTTTAGGTTTTTATAAACCCTGAATTAACTTTTTTAATATGTTAAGATAGTTTTCTTTTTTTAAGATTTTAACACGTTTATGGTATTTTTGTTTATTTGTTTTTGTTTCTCTTAACTAAAGCAGAATAAATACATTGAAACAAATATATGGTAATATAAATTTATTTTAGTTTAATTTTACTTGTATTTCTTATTGTTCTGAAACACAAAACTACATTATTACTTAAATTTTCCGAGTCTTTATAATGTTAGGGCGCTACATTTTTTTAAGTTTTGCCAACCCACTTTCTAATCAACAAACTTTTAGAAACCTTTCGTTTGGCATCTTTTTTTACTTGTTGAAAACTGGAAGTGTAAACTTCTTAGTTATGCATTGAGTTTGCTTCCAAATAACACATCCGACAATTTTCTTTAGCAAAACGTGACTGATAATAAAGAAACAGAAGACATCCGTTCGAAAGTCATTTGAGAAAAATAGCGTTGAACGTGACTGACAAAAATGGTATTACGAAATAAAATTCAGTTTGCCTCTAAAAATAGGATAATTTTGACAGTGCTTTAATCCAAATATGACAATGACAATATTACAAAATTAAATGCAATAATTTGTCTTTGACAATTATCAAGATGAACGTTGTATAATAGTAATTTTATCGTAAATATTATTATTAAATTATTATTTTAATAATTTTAATTAATTACATTTAAAATGAATTTAGCCTACGTTCTATTTAGCCATTTTTTAGGGTTTATAAGATTCAACTATGTATGATAAAGAAACGAATAATTATGTTAACATGTCACAGTTGGCCAGCAAGGAACAAAGTAGTTTAAAACCTTAGAATCCGCGCTCTTATTATGACTACGCTTGGATTGCTCTCCGCCACTTAGAAATATAGCAATGCGGGTTGCAAACCTGTAATTCGCTCTGCGCTCCCGACTCCTGAAACAGAAGAACATTCATGTCATATTATTGCATTACATTATTGTATTTTGTAGTTTTTCTAGTCTTGTTTATGTATGATGGAAAATGATCAAGCACATTATAGATACCCTTTAGAAAATATTCAATAAAGGCTTTGCACACCATAGTATTTTATTGCGCTACATTCCTATGTACTCATTATTAAATATGCTGGAAAGTGATGCATTAATGTTTCATTTAGTATTGAGTTATTAATATCTACACTCAATAAATACTTTACATTGGAGATCTAAATGACTGCATTGCTCGTTTTAAGTGTGTAGCACGTTCCGGTAGCACTAATGCCAAAGTTGCAAGTAATTACAATCCGGATTTATGGAAAATGCCTTTTTTTTTAATTGATGACCGCCAAATATGGATCTAAAGATCTAAGTGTACAGGAACGATATTGTAAACTATCGGACAAGGTTTTATTGTGTATTTCTTTTTATTTTGCTATCCATTGCGTATTCTTTTTAACTATTTTATTATTTTTGGCAATTTTTCTGTTACTGTGGCCTCCTAGAGAGACCTTCATAAAACTTTTAAGTAGATCGCTAGAGTATTCTTGTTTTCATTGTGGGTATTTGTGAGCTACCGATCTCAGTTTGCATTGTTGACTTATAAAATGATCACTGTAGTTACAGCGTGGCACGGACAGCAACAACGACCGGAAAATTTAAATGCCGCTGGTCCATGATGAAAAATAGCCTGCTATATCTGATTCACTATCTTACATTTTCACTTAGACGTCGACTTACATTATTGCCTTGAAATTTCTGACTGCATCCTGCGTTAGACACAACAAGAGACGGCTCACCTTCTACAATCTGCATATTGTAAATACTATAATATCGAGGAGAAGAGTAAATGTCTTGAATTAGACCTCAATTCACAACTTGAAACCATGCAGAAAGAACATTTAAGTACAAAATGTGTTAAATATTTTGGAAGTTATTTGCAACAAACGATAAACAGTATATATTAAAACTATAAATCTAGTATTTTTTAAAATTTTCTTTACAAATAATAGTCCCGTTTAAAAAACATGAGAATCATTATTAAATTGTTTTCTTATTACACAAAAAGGCAGTATATACAACTTCAGGGAAGTAATAATTTAAAATGATATTTTTAAACTTAATAATCATTACATGAAATTAACTTCTAGTCATAGGTATTAATGCATAATGTACCGCTACGTAACCGAGATCGTTAAAGCGTGGACTCATAAGTTGGAGGTCTGGGGTTCGAATCCCACCAGGACCGTCCTTACTGATTGAGGTTTTTTCCTGGTTTTCAATCCTCATAAATGGCTAATGCCGGGGAGGTATCCTAAACTTAGGCCTGGAACGTTACCTTCCTTTAAAAAAAAATCATTTTCCAACATATCATTTCATCTCATGCATCACTAGTGTCCGCCTGTGGTGTCCCAGTAGTAAAAACGGGCGTTAAATATTATTTAAAAAAAAATACGTAATGCCACTTTCATTTTTACTGCCAATAAAACATATTTTACTTGAATTTTTGTCTGCTTTTTCTACCTAATGCCTGAACATCTAGATTTTTAGGCATGTATGTTTAAATTCTGTCTAACCTGAATATTTGTCTTCCTTGAAAATAAAATATTTATTTATATGTTTTGTTCAAAAAATTCTAAAAAGTGTTTTTATAGGAAAGCCCAAAATGTAAACGAGTCTCTGAATTACTTTTTGGAATAGATGCCCTAAGACAAGTTTTGCATCCAGTAAATAGAAAAATAGCTATTAATGAGAAATAGTTTGCTTCGATGATGGAAATATGAGGAGTAAAGCTCTAAGTAAAATGGAAATCATTCCCGGGTCTTGGTATCTAAAAACATTGAAAAAAGTGGATAAATCAAGAATTCGATGTGCAGACTTCAGAGTCCTGAAATAAATTAGAGAGAAAAGAAGAGCAACTAGGAGCAAAGAGGGTAAAAAAGCAATAATGGGGCAAGAGAGCACTAACAGCATCTGAAAGCATGTCAGAAAACGAAGTTTTATATTACAAAAAGGAATTTTTTTATTTTTGGTATTTTATGCAAATTAAGTTTTATTAATGCATGCCACCTCTTTCAGAAACTATTCAACTTAAACTACGAACATGCATTTACATTTCAAATGGCATTAAATACTATAAATCATATAGAAATACAATATTGAATAACATATTCTTTTAAAACAGTGGTAAATATTTTTCAAAGTTATTTATTAACATTTACATAAAATGTAATGAAAAAATTAATTAATTCAGTTTGTTAATTTTTTTTTAATTCCACCCTTATCCACTTGTTGGATGCTCCTTCAACCGGTAGTCGATTTCTGAGTTTGGGATACCTGAAAGACGCGGCTACGTTATTCCAAGTTGTAAATTATAATTCGCACAGTTGTAGGTAAAAGGAAACGATTCCTAAAGAAATTTGAAAAAAAAAACATACTTTTGTGAAAATTTCTACATGTAGCTTTAAATTATTATTTATGAAGGTAAATTTCCAGCTTGTCGAACGTTAATGCTTCCTTAAAGTAATCACAAAGCTTAGAATTTCTAATAATGGTGAGGTAAAAAAGTAAAGCATTCCCTCTGGATATTTCTAAAGCGAATTTAACCATTAATTCTTTTAATACTATTGAGGAGTTAACTGAAAACAGTTACTAAACCTGGTTAAACGAATATGGCGATTAAATTAATGTTTAGAAAACATTAGGAGCATTAGTTATTTAATTTGATTATGGAATATAAGACGATAATAAAAATATTTCAATACTTTAGCCTTGCTCAAGGGCTGGCCTTTTGTGTCTATGCCGTCAATGGAAGTACCTCCGGTAGGAAGGAATGAGGTGAAGGAAACACCGGGCGGCAGGTACAATGTTTTCACATAAAACACCCGGAATCCGGCGGAATCCTCTTCCAAACGCAAGGCACAGTCGCTGCGCATCAGCCCATGTAGCTGTTTTGACCCTGTGACAGAACCAGCGGAATGACATTATTTGAAATAGGAGATAGGAAAATTTGTAGGAAAGAAATGTCTATCCCAACACTCGCCTAAGCGACCAGGAAATATTACGATAAAAAAAGGATTTGAACCTGGGAACTGGCTTTGATTCTCAGTCACAGCCTAACATACAGCTTGTGTGAATAAAATCACATTTAATACTTTTAGTAATTTCTTCGAAGCACTTGTAGCAATAATACTCACCTTTAAGAAACCTAAAGTGTCCTAGCTAAGCCACGAACTCATGAACGGGAATTATACGTTTGGATTCCTGACAGGTGTAACCACCCTGACTTTAAGCTTTTTTCCATATTTTTCTCAGTTCTCTTCAATAGCAATTGTCCGCTAAACCCAAGCATGGGAGTCTTATTTTTTCCATATCATCAATTATCTCGTGTATTATTGATGTCTGTAATGTCTCAATGGTGAAAACGAGCGTTAAACACTACTAAAGTACAGTAGCTGCATTAATACAATACGAGGTAAAATAAAAACCTATTTAAAAAAAATACAGAATGCGGTGTCAGTTAACCACTGCACTTATCGTCGAATTGTCGGAGATAGCGGTAACTTACAAAGAGTGAGAGAAATATATAGAAGTAAATTTGTTTAAAGAGCCGTTTCCTGAAATCCAAAATGTAAAAATCGCTCTAGCGGCATTAAGTTTTTTTTTCACAACGAAATTCTTATTTAAACAAATAAGAAAATTAGTTTCTGAAAATCAGGGAAATCGGGCCATTAGGAATGGTGGTTTACCTGAAACCCAAATTTTAAAAATCCTTCTAGCGGTAGAAATGTTTGCTTTTTAGCAACAAAACTCCATTTATAATATTTAAATAAAATAAAAATAGTATATGGAAAATTAGGGAAATTGTACAGTAACGAATAGGGATATACTTGAAAACCGAAATTTAAAAAGGGTTGTAGCGATGAATTTTCTCTTTGTTTCAAAATAAAAGGGCAAACTAACTCAGCAATAAACTATTTATAACGATGCATATGTTTTATATTTAACAAAAGTACGGTCGTTAAGATAGCAAATGTGAAATATTAATCTAATCTGGTTTTGCTGGTTAACGATCTCGACGAAATGATTGTTAATTGATGGTTATAAGCCGAGTTTCATTGTGAAAAAATAAAAATTGCTATCGCAAGAGCGAGAACGAACACACACATATAGATGTTTTTAAATTACAGGCGCCTAGTAGGTACATTCGACCAGATTTGGATAGGTTATTAAAAAATGTTCCCATTGGGTATAATCGCAATAGTTTCATTCCTTAGGAATTCGCTGAAAGGTTACCAAAAAACTGCTCGCCACACCATGTTGATTATTTCAGGCTACAATGAGGAGTAAATTCAGTTTGTTCCGCACTCTGTTCTAAACACCAAAGAAAACTGGTAAAATCTCAGTTGGTTATTTTTCAATCCCCCCCCCCCCCCCCGGTATCTCAATTTTCTAAAGAATAACATACGATTTGTTTTGCTATTTTCCTACTTAAACTAGAGGCAAATGAGAAAATAATGAACCGACTTGTTTACAAATAGCAAAAGTAGCTCTCTCATAGAGGCACTAAATGAATTTTAATGAATAAAGAGCAATGCAAATGGGGCGGTAAGATTTCTCTCGCATGCGGTGGACTCCCAGCGAGAACGAAAGGAGAAGAGGCGGTTTGTAAGTACATACATAAGACAAGGGGATTTGAGCTCCCGAGGGAGTGATTCAGGCCCTGCGCCAGGTCAGGCGAGAGATTATACTTGTAGAAAGTGCCAGCGTTTGTGCTCCATAATTATTGAACATGACTATGGAGACAGGACAAGCTTGGCGTGTAGTGTATCTCCCCAGGGAATGAAACAGAATTACGCCGATACCCTTCAATGACGATTACTCTACTTGAGGCAATCCTAGCCTATTCTTCGATCTCTTATGAGGCTTTAGAGAAATACCACCTGTTCCATCTTAGATGAATCGCTTTTAGAGCTTATATGCTGGTAGCTTCAAGGTTTTCATTGCATAAAAAAATTCTAAAGTCAATTTTTGCGCTTTGTCTTTATTTGGAAGCAATGGTGGCTTCCCTAGGAGGTTGCTGATATGCGCTACCCCTAAAATTCATTTTTTAAAATCCTATAACTTGGCTTAATGTGTTTTTATACGTAGAAATATTTCCAAGGGAAGGAAGGTTTCAGACGCGATGCAAAAAAAATTATTGGTAAGTTTGTTGAGTATTTTGAATGGGGGAGGGGAGAAGAAGCGATAGGAGGAGCCTCTTACCCATGTCATTATGTGTATGCACCACTTGAAACGTCATCTGTCGTTGCGATCGTTTACACAAAGTTTGCCTCCAGTTTTTTACGATTGATTTAATTATAGTTATTTGTTATAGGTAATTTTTCGGTAATTTTAGTTTATCTTTCAAACTCATGTTTATTATCATGATATTTGTTTCGAGATCGAGAGATTAGAGGTTATAAACTAAGGAGGAGGTTATTTCTTTAGTGTTGGTTTTGTATTTGTTTTCAAACGCCAATTCAGTGGTCCAGTGGTATTCTTCTCCTTCATCTTTCCAGACGTTTCATTCACAACTGCGGTGGACATCTTTAGTGGTGTGTTCGTGTGTTCGCGATCTTCTTAGAGACGAGGCAGTGAGGTGCGTGTGGAACAGAGCTCTGATTGGTTCGCTTGGTTAAGGGGGTTGATCTAGCTTGGAATTCCTGGGCATTTCCAGCGGGATGTTGGTTGTTGATTGGTACGCATGGTTTGTTTGTCTTGGTGTTTTGTAAGGCCAAAATATCATGAAACTTCCTCCCTCCCATATATTTAGGAGGAAATTAGATGCCGGGCCACAGATTTCTATGCTCATTTGCCATATCATGAGAACCTTTTGCCCGTTCACTTGGCATTTACACCTGTCACACTAGATCAAGCCAAAATTCAAGGTGGCAAGCAGACATCTTGGTCAAAACCAAGCTACAGGAAATAAGATACAAAAGCATAAAACAAATCAGCTGGCGACACGGCCATGCTGCTAACAAATGCCATGTCCATACCATGCTACTACACTCAGGGATGTCAAATCCGCCCGCATCATCATCTCTCTCCTCAATAGAAAGAACCTACAACCTTGATTCCTTTCCTGCGGTTCACAGGGTAAATACGCAGCAACCACACACAGACTGGTTACTAACCCCAGCCTGTCATCAATTCAGCTTTGGTCTGGCTGAGTGCAATTTCAGAGCTTCTTTTTTCCTGTTAAAATTGTTTCTATGTTTGTAAATTTCAATTGCATCTGGGTGTAAGTGAGGCTGATAATGAAAAGTTAAAACTAATATGTCAGTATCTTAAAAACTCAGGAGGACATACTCGGTGACGGCTGATTTGTCTGTCTGACCTAGGCGGCAATGTGTCTTGTGTTCTGTAAGGCGTGTGTTAATGCTGCGCTGTGTGGTGTCATATACGTAGACCGCACCACACCAGCATGGTTTTCTGTAGACACCGGCTGAGGTTACCTCAGTTCACACAATTGACACCCTTTTAGAAGGCATCTGCAAGTATGAGGGATACTCAAAGGAAACAGCGAAATTGTACCTAGTTATCTGAATGAAAATGTATATCGTTTAAAGGAAACATGAATCTATCAAGAAATAGAATAAATATCCCTAGTAGTATTTATTGCCTCATCCTTCCTACTTAGAACCAGGATCAAGTGCTGATTCTGAACCTACTCAAAAGTAATATGTTGGCTCGTATGTATTAATTTGTATTGATGAACTGAAAAGTTTTGCTGTTTGTACTGGTGTGACAATGATAGCCTATCACCAACAATAGGATCGAAGGCTCAGCCTACCTTGTGCAAGCGTATGAGTAATGTTTCAAGTGACTTGTCATGAAGTGAAGGGCTCCTGCACTTGGTCCTTTGGTTATGTCTGCCCTCTTCTGGGATTTCGCAATAGAAAGACAGAGATGCAGACGATATACATTTAGAGTATACTGTTTCACTATTTTTGGCTATTTTTTTCTTCATATGGAACTATTTGCATGTCTCAACAGCGGAGGGCAAGCACTTCAGCATCTACTATGGTAGTGAGTGCAATATTAAATGTCATCGTTACGCAGCAACTACCCATTCGCAAATTCGGTTTCCGATTGCGTAGCGGAATGAGAACCCGCTATATTGTTCCGAGGGCTATTCTTTAAGTTTTTGCAGACGACCACTAGGTTGCGCTATTTAGATACGTCATTATTATTTTCTTTGTTACTGTGAAAACAGTTGCAGCTTAGAAATTAACCGAATAGTTTGTTTACGGCGAGCGTTTAAACAAAGTAATTTTGCAAGGAAAAAATGGAAAGGTTTACTTGGATGATTTTTTACGATTTTAGTAAAGGACTAACTCAACAGCAATGCATAGAATCGCTTCGTTCAACTTTTGGTAATGAAGCACCATCAGAAAAGACTGTGCACGATTGGTTTGCAGAATTTCCTCCTGTTCGTGCGTCCGTCAGTGATGAATTTCATGAAGGTCTACCAAATTGGTTGTCATTCCAAAAAGCATCAATGCTTGCGCAACATAATTGAAGAAGACCGGCATATGACTTACAATGAGTTAGAGACATCCTTAAGCATATCGAAGACTGCAGTACATTTAATAGTGCATGAACCTTTAACTGTGAAGAAAATCCGTTCCCGAGAGATTTCCACAATTTGACCGAAGCTCTTAAAAACGCTGGTATTAATTAATGTCATGAAATGCTCAAAATGTACCTCCGAGGAACTGCGAAGTCCTTATAAAACATCGTAATAAGTGACGAAACTTGGGTATATTCGAATGAACAGGAAACTAAGCTAAAATCCACTGTTTGGTGTTCCAAGATGACCGAATGCCACAAAAGGTGTTTGTTCACGAAGAACTTCCAAGAAAATGATCGTTTGTTTCTTCAGTTGTACTGGAAATGTCCCAACTATTCCTTTAGAGGATAGAAGAGCAGTTAATGCTGAATGGTATACAGCAATTTGTTTGCCAGAAGTCATCGACGAAATCAAGAAAAACAGTCGAAAACTTCGCATCATTCTTCATCATGACAATGCCAGCTCTCACACAGCACGTCAAACAATTGATTATTTGAAAGAGAAAAATATCGAATATATGTTTCATTGCCCGTATTCACCTGAGCAATCGTCTATTGACTTCTTTTTGTTCCCGGATGTAAAACAGAAAATGCGTGGACAGCAATTTTCATTACCTCAAGAAGCTGATGAAGCTTTTAAAAAACCGTGTTTTTGAAATACCAGCTTCAGAGTGGAAAAAATGTTTAGATAATTTGTTTGAACGTATGCAAAAGTGTATAAATCTTAAAAGGGAATATTTTAAAACAATAAAACAGTTTGTTCCAAAAAGTGTTGTTTTCTTTCATAGTTTTTGTAAAAACTTAAAAGATGAACGTCTTATTTCTTTTACATGAATATTTTTCTGTGCCTTGTCATAAAATGTACACACCAAAGATCGATTTTTTCCCCTATGGTGTTTCAGTCACCCTGGACCAAGTTATATGCCTACTTTCTCTTTAGAACCATACAAAACTTTTAGCTATATGGGGGCATCGCCTGCTGTCCATGAGTTTATTCCCTAAAAGGGTTGAGCTGTACGAAAAAAGGTGGGAAAACCCATGTTCTCCTGTGTCAGTGAAAGTTAATATCTGCGGTTTTTGGAAGGGGCGGAACATGAATAACGCCATTAGTTTTTTTCCCCTTCTTTTTTTAGTTCACACTAGAACCTCTGATGTCAACCCCTAAATAACTGAATGTTGTAGGGCACGCAGTTTGGGGATATGACGGGTCTGGCTGGCTTCCTGCCAAACCGTAATGCGATGCATGACCAGTTAGATATGATAAAGATCAGTAAAATAAACGGCTGTTGAAACTTACGAGATCTTTTAATATGTGTAAAAGTTTATAAAAATAACAAGCGCGGGAAATATAAGGATAATATGGCCAGTGAATAATATATTTATCACATTTTTAATACTACAATAACACTTGTTGAATTTTTATACATTTCTCCCCTTAGTTTAGCATTTAATTTTTATATAACGTTGTTTTAATATCAACAGAAATATTGTATTTATGCGAATATGCGCGTCTTGGGTCTAACAACTGATAAAGAAGTATCTATAAAAAGATACACTAGAGAAAGAAGTCACAACCACTATTTTTCAAAAACGTTATTCATGTTCAGGAATTCATAAAAAAGATTTAAAGGACGGAGGTTCTTGAAAGTCGTTCCGACGTTGTTGATATTTCCTTCACTTTCAGTCGGCTGTCGTTACCACATCCTGCCTTACAAGAGAGAGATTTTCTGGCGTGAGTAGATACCTCCAAGGACCAAAAAGGTGTTTACCGTCTTTAGTACTCTCTTGGCCCATACACCACCCAAGTAAAGTTTGATTCAGTTTTTGGATGAGGAGTTGAATTATTTCCTGATCTTAGAGTAAATGCCTTAAGGGAAGTATTAAAGAGAAGCGGAGTCAAAAAATCATATTTTTGTTTTTGCATTGTTTTAATATGTGGAATTTTCTGTTAATTTTGATATTATTTTCATTAATATTCATGTATGAGTATTTTTAATTAATTTTTAATTATGTCACTGTAGAAGCCTTTTTTTTGACTTCGTGAGCACTCTGAGCACTCGTGAGTTAAAAAAACTATATCTCAGGAACTATTTGCTTTAGAAGTCTGTGATTTGTCTTGAATATAGAAAAAGTTGTATTTCATAAGTTTGCGGGGATGTCTTTCTATGTCATCATTCTTGATTGTTTTACAGGGCTGGAGGGTTTAGGTGGTGTTTCTCTCCAAAAGTTATTTTTCTGTAAAAACACTTTTTTGGCTGAAATTATAGAAAAACTACTGTTTGTATAAGTTTCCCATTTTAGGATCTTTTGCCACTTATGCATGATATTATTGTGATGATGTAGACTATTATGGTTAAGCTAGGACAAAATGTAACAACGTAAAAAAATAACATTTTGCGGAAAAGATACAAAAAAGCAAACAATTGAAAATAATTTAATGTTTGCTTCCGAATCATAGTGAAAATAAATAAGCAAATTTCAACTACGTGCATCTGTAAGCTGTTTCATTTCATTAGCTTTAATAGTCCTTGAGAAAATAGGAACTGAAATGGGTAAATTTAACATTACAAGAATTGGCCTTTCATACTCCCCTTAAATCGCCAATGGTACATTTAACAAATTAACACCAAATTAACGCCTGATGCATTACATTGAGGCACATGATATTAAATTTTAATTGGAAAAGGATTTTTTTTAATGGAGAAAGCTTTCGGGCCTAAATTTAGGGCATATCTCCCGCATTTGCCTTTTATGAGGGCTGAGGAAAAGCTGAAGAAAAACGTATAGAGCCTAAACATTTCGCTTACGAGTCCGTGGCTTAACGACCTCGCATATGTTCTTATTTGAGTGTTGTTATTACAGTCCTTAAGGACAGAAACTACAGTATGCTGAAGTATATATTTACTAACATAATGTTTGAGTAAGAAATTTGCGTTTAACTCTTAGGATGAAAAACCTTATGTACTCATTTTGCTATTTTTGCTCTGAATTAAAAATGTTACCTCAATTTTTTCTTTGTTTAGGTTCGTCAAAAGTATAAGCTACTTAATAGTAAATTCAGGAGCAATAATACATTATTTACCGCTCGCTTAAGTTATTCTCACATTAAAACAGTAGATAACTTGGTTGAAAGTGGTAACATCTGCAAAGGAAATTACTTTTAGGTTCTGTTTAATACCTGTATTATACTCAAATCTATAATCGGAATTATATTTATTTAGTTTCGCGTTAACTGGGGAAAATTGTTATAACATTTAAGCCGCTTTATAATAAGGCGAGAGTTTTCGGAGTTGTCTAATAAAACTTTTGAGCACAAAGAGCAAAACAATGCTCTAAAGTAATTCCCCGAAGAAAAATTCGCCCCAAATGTTGTGGGCAAGGTAACAAGAAAATTTCCAAGTTTAATCAACGCACGTCCCTCTCTGCCTTTCCAGCACGGCGAGAAAAATCCCTCGGCGGCTTCCCATCCTCTTTACACGCCATTTTTGTCTTCTGGCCCGTTATAGGCGTCATGGCTTGGTCATGAATCTTATTAATACGAGGCACATGTTTTGGATGAGGCGTCCCGAGAACTTGGGAGATCTTACGAGGGAGCAAAAACACACACCTGCTTCATATCAGGCGGCATTCTCGGCGTAATCCTTTCACATTATTTAAAGCTGGTTGCCAGGTGATGCCCTTCCTTGCTTGCTACAAAATACAAATACTGTACAGTCTTTAAATTAACACAAATATTATGACTTCGTTTTATTTCAGACAGTTCTAAGCAAGAGAACTTCTTTAACAGTTCAAAAATTAGAAAAATTCGATTTTATAAATACCGTGTTAAAATGTCTACTACTTTCAACTTTTTCAAACAATATAATATATATAATTTTGTATAAGACACAAAGCATTAAATAACTTCTGTAGCTGGTATTACTACTACAAGTACTACTACTACTACTACTACTACTACTACTACTACTACTATTACTATTACTACTACTATTACTATTACTACTACTATTACTATTACTACTACTATTACTATTACTACTACTACTGCAACTACTACTACTACTACTACTACTACTACTACTACTACTATTACTACTACTACTAATACTACTACTATTACTACTACTGCTGCTGCTACTACTATTACTACTACTACTACTATTACTACTACTACTATTACTACTACTACTACTACTCTAATACTACTACTATTACTACTACTGCTGCTGCTACTACTATTACTACTACTATTACTACTACTATTACTACTACTATTACTACTACTGCTGCTGCTACTACTATTACTACTACTATTACTGCTACTACTACTACTATTACTACTACTATTACTACTACTGCTGCTGCTACTACTATTACTACTACTGCTATTACTACTACAACTACTATTACTACTACAACTACTATTACTACTACTACTACTATTACTACTACTATTACTACTACTGCTGCTACTACTATTACTACTACTACTATTACTACTACTGCTACTACTACTACTACTACTACTGCTAGTACTACTACTACTGCTACTACTACTACTACTACTACTACTACTATTACTACTACTACTATTACTACTACTACTACTATTACTACCACTACTACTACTACTATTACTACCACTACTACTACTACTACTACTACTATTGCTACTACTACTACTAATACTACTACTACTACTACTACTACTACTATTGCTACTACTACTATTGCTACTACTACTATTACTACTACTATTGCTACTACTACTGCTGCTGCTACTACTACTACTATTGCTACTACTATTACTATTACTATTACTACTACTGCTATTACTACTACTATTGCTACTACTATTGCTACTACTACTACTATTGCTACTACTACTACTATTACTACTACTATTACTACTACTACTATTACTACTACTACTACTACTACTGCTGCTGCTACTACTACTACTACTAATACTACTACTACTACTACTACTATTGCTACTACTGCTATTACTACTACTACTATTACTACTATTACTATTACTACTACTATTGCTACTACTGCTATTACTACTACTATTACTACTACCACTACTACTACTATTACTACTACTGCTATTACTACTACTACTATTACTACTACTACTATTACTACTACTATTACTATTAGTACTACTATTACTATTACTACTACTATTACTACTACTACTATTACTACTACTACTGCTGCTGCTACTACTACTGCTGCTGCTACTACTACTACTACTACTACTACTACTATTGCTACTACTACTATTACTACTATTGCTACTACTGCTATTACTACTATTACTACTACTGCTATTACTACTATTACTACTACTACTATTACTACTACTACTACTACTACTACTACTACTACTACTACTACTACTACTACTACTGCTGCTACTATTGCTATTGCTACTGCTCCTGCTCCTGTTATCTGATTTTCAAATGTTGTCACGGATGCCTGCACCTATTTTGGAGTACAGTCGCAATGGTAAGCTGTGTCATGTTCTATGGCTCTTGAGTTTTTAATCTGGGAGAAAGTGGGCCGATTGAACAAAGCGCAAATTTCTAAAGTGAATTTTAGGACTAGGGAGAAATACCGTGAAATGTTCTACGGGAATTTGGGTTCTGTGAGGACACTATTCATCGTAAAATTAGAAGAATTAATATTTGTTGCGCATATAAAAACGAATCGTACAATGCAAGTACTTTATGCTACAAACGTCAGATTAGCAATTGGGATCAAAAATACTGGGCAGCGAAAAATTAAAAAAAAAAATAAATTAGAAGGCATTGGGAGAATGGGGCAAGGAATCGTAATTATGTTTGGAGAAAGGTGCAAAAAAAAAAAAATGGAATTTAGCCAAGAATATAGAGATCAAATGCAGCAACAAAATATAATTTAATTTGGGTAACGAATGCAAAATCAAATGAGGCGGAAACATGTTCCATGAGTTCTCAAAATAAAGTGGGTCTAGCTTGGAAAGTGACTAACATAACTGATGAGGCTGGGCAGAGAATACTGGCAGCACACCCTAATGGACTGCCCAGGTACTGAACAGTGGAGGTTGACTGCGCTTGGAGCTAAGTTTGCTAAACAGATTAGGGATAGGTTAGCATTTAAGGATCTGTTTGCACAGGAAGACAACTGGCCAAAGCTACGTTTAGATGAATCGTATGAAATAAATCAGATTTAACAAGAAGTTAATGCACAATACTCAACTGTTTAATCTTCATGCACTCATAAATATCTTCTGGTCAAAAAATAATTATATATTAGATAAAATTTGAATTTACATAGACAATAAAGAATTAGACTTCTTCTCTTTTACTTGCTGAGAATGGTTGACATTTTATAGTTTTCCATTAATTTAATAACCGTCTTTTTCAAATTATAAGCGGTGAGCGAATTTTTATAACAAAAATTTTTTTCAACCAAAATGTATGTGTGTAATAAGTTACTACTTTTTCAGTGTTGAATAATACAAGTTTATATAATTTCAAAGAGCAAGGTCGTGGAATGTAGCGGTTGGAAAATAATCCACTGTAATAACGAACCGGTAATGTCAGTCAGTATCCAAGTTGGATACAATTCCCTCATTATGTTGCTGGTTTGTACAGCAGTCTGAGAGTAATTGAAACATCAGCCTGGCAATGGATACAGGTAACTCCCCTCACGCTTCGGCAAATGAATGACCTTGTCCAGGGTAATCCTACCACAACACAATCGCGGCTTACCGCAAACTCCAGCTGCCTGCACTTTCCATTGGATTGCTTTGTTTACTACCGCTTTCCTGAACCAGCTCACTTATATAATGTCCATATTACTCGATTACCAATTCTTGACTTATGCGCATGCGGTGACAAGTAGGTCAACTAATACCAGCGACGTTGTATGCACTGTATCAAAACAGATGACGTAGAAATACACGTCCATTGTCGCCATGGACAACACAAGACCAACTCCTCTCCCCAGACCACAATGCAGGAATAAAATGGCGGCTGTTGTTGCCCAACTACTGCCAATCGCAAATTCGAAAATTTCATGCTGTATTATGTTTGCAAGATGACACATCATTAGAAAATATTTCGGTGATTATTTAGAAACAAAAGCGAAACAAAAACAATATAAATTCAGCTACATAAAATCATCCGTGCATAAAAAATGGATAATTTACTGCTCTCCATTACCGCTTACTGCAGTGAAATATTTAATAAAATAATAATAACAACATTAATTATAATATAATGCAAATTTTAACATAAACGCAAAAAAAAAAAAAAAAAAATGAAAAGCAATGTAGCTCTATTTGAGAAATTTATAGATGTCATTCTGTTAACACGCTGAATGGAAGATGCGCTTAAAATCTGCCAATGTTTGCCATGAATAGGCCATGGCTAGCTATAAAGTAGTACAGTTATTAATATAAAGTGTACTCGTGCACTCACAACCTCAGTGCATTTAACCAAGGAGAGAATTCATATGTAAATGTACATTTTTTTTTTATAATTGTAAGTGAATCAAAAATGGTATATACGTTTTTCGAATCTCGTTGATCTAGAATATGATGCGTTAATTTGGGCATAATTTTGCATATTTTCAATAGTTATTGGCATTAACTATCAATTTGCATACCTTCTAATTTTTTTAAATATACTACACATTATCGTAAATATGAAAATATCACAATCAGATACCTTACTTAACTTTCTTGAATGTTTACATTTTTCAAATTAATAATATCACCAATATTACTTATAATGTACATTATTTATAGAATTGTTTTACCTCTTCCAGGACCTACTTTTCACTTTTTGAGAAAGGTTTACTTCTGACTTTTTGCAAGCTTTTCCAGCTGATTTCAAAACAAAACTTTCTTTAGAAATGTTTTCCTAGCTGATTCAACATGTGACTCACACAACCTAAGCCTGAGAATTTCAAAATACAACTGAAATATTTTGATGTAAGAAACTGCAGCAGAAAAGAGAGGCGTTCACACGTGACTTTTAAATGACATTTAAACATTTTTAGGACCGTTTTGATATAAATGCTCTGATATATCATGAAGTAAATTATTAACAATGTAAATAAGCTAATTTATATAACTTTTATCATTTTGACTACATTCACTGTGCCATCTCCCCTTAATAGACAACATATATTAAGTTTGTCCTCTACCAATGATATCATGTGATGCAGGTAGAGGACGCAGCGGTACTCGGGGTAAGCTAAGGCCCATATGGGTCTGTATAAGGCTAAGAAGAAGAATATTAAGTTTAAGCAAGCATGGAAAGTAATAAATAAGGAAGTAGGTGAAAACAAATGCAAGAATTAATATAATATATATATATATATATATATATATATAGAGAGAGAGAGAGAGAGAGAGAGAGAGAGAGAGAGAGAGAGCGAGCGAGAGTTGAAGGTTTCAGCAACTTTTTCATTGATTCTTGTAATGGATATTAAAATAATAACAATATCTTAACGTTTTCGATCAAAATTCTTTTTCATTTGCTCAAAATAATTATAATTTTAAATGAAAATTGCATCTATAAGAGTGTTTGTGAACTTCAAAGTGTTTTGAAGAATTAGAATTGTTAAATTTTTTACAATTTTCTTTTAAAATTAAAAAAAATATTAAAAACAAAGCAATGGATACACGCAGATTTTTATTAAAATATTTTCAAACTCTATTGTGGCTTGCTTTCAATTCACAGAGCGCAAACAAAAATCAATAATAGTGCTGTTTGTAGTTAATAGTATAAGGGCCAGTTATATGAAGTGTTAACTTGAGCTTAGGACATAAAATACATGGGAAATTTGATTGTATAAACTTTAACGTGACATTATTTCGTCTTAGCCTGCAATTAAATCTAAATCACGAAAGTTCACAAGTTAAAGTACTGACTAGAGTTTAGTACTTGTTAATTTAAACATTTTCCAGAGTGCAAAAGCATAACAACCTCATTTATAAATAAAATGCTGAGTTACATTTATTTTAATTTCGTGTAAACAAAGTTTCTTCAAATGTTTCTCTTTTCATTTCCTCTAATAATAATAGGCAGAGCTGCGCTATATTGCAGGTTATGTTAGGTTAACCTTACAGATTTCTGATTATTACGACACCTCTCCTCGTGTATTACATAGTCCGCTCCTAGAATTGAATGACAAACACTTCAAAATTCCACTTCACTTAGCAAAAATATTTTAAGTACTGGAACAGATTACAATCACAAACTAAGCGAAATGATGCTTTGAATACGATGTTCATGATACTATTAGCTTTAAGGTTCCATGCTATAGGGAGCTTCTAGATAGTAATCTATTACTATTAATAGTAATGTAAGATATATTCAAAGTGCAGAAAGGAACGGCTATAAAGTTACTAGAGCCATAGCAGCTCTGAGATCTTCTCCGTTCATTAAAATTCCAACTGAAGAGGGTAATGTAAAGAAATTGATGCTCGATTTCCACAACATTTACAACTTTCTTGGAGTTTCAGATGCTACAGATTGCAAACACATATGGGGGTAATAAGGCAGATGTCGTAAGAATAGAATTATACTCTGGCAATTCCCTCCCCCATGCACGTTTTTTTTTTTTTCCTCCCAATCGTTCCCTTATAGTTCAGCACCAGATTGTTCCTCATAGGTTAATTTTTTAATTACTTTTTTCCCTCATAGTTGAAATACAACAGAAAGTACCTTTACAGGATTAATTCTTTTTGTTTATTTTATATAGTTAACAGCACGGCAATGATGACTATTTATGTGGAAATTGTATGTTTAACCAACAGCACTGGCATTCTGTGAACGTAGAGACAGTGGGTGTTCACTATAGGAAGATTTAATAGTGTTGAATAACATGGGGGCGTGTCTACACTTCATTAAACGCAACGCACACTGTGGGTGGCTTCCTGCTCAACCTGTGGTCCACAGCATCTTCTTCTCTTCCTTTTGAACCTCTTCCCTTTAATTTCTGCGTGTTCTGTTGTTTACTTACCTTCATTGTGTCTGCTGTCTACATTTTTCTATTTGAGCATTCTCTCTCTTTCTCTGATTCTCCTTGCTTTCTGTTCATGGACGAAAAGAGTTTCAGGAAAAGTGATCAAGGCATTAAAATCAATAAACAGTAAGGTACAGTTCCGTGTAAAATATGATCACAATAAAGTGTCAAAAAGTGTAATAACACGGAGAGGAATGAGGCAAGGCGTTATCCTATCACCGCACGTTTTCAACTTGTTTGTAGATAGAGAAAATGTATGTTGCAGAAACTGCCGTTCGGAATATTGCAGATTCGGATGATCTGATATTGATATCCACAAGAATGGACGGTCTACAAAGGGAACTACACTGCTTAGAGGCGTATTGGCAGGAATGGGGATTGGCAGTCAATAAGGAAAAGACCAAAACACTAACGTTCAAGGACAGCAGGAAACAGATATAGGAGTATGCAGGTCGGCCAATAAAAATGTGTTGAAAGCCACAAATTCGGGGTCACTTTAGTTATGAACTGGAGCTAGGCAAAACACAAAATGCAAGTACATGTTTAAATATATGAAATCCTTAAAGATTTTAGTAAAAATACCGAAACACCAAAGAGAACATTAAAGTTGGTGTACAGAGTAGTTGCTAGGTCAACCATGATATACGGGGCCGAAATCTGGAGGTGGGAAATACCAAGGAACTGAATCAGGTACAAACGCAGTTTCTAAATAGGATGCTACAAATAGCTATAGGAAAGAGAGGAGAAATAGGGAAGGGGTAAATAAAGGGGAAGAGGGGCTCAAGGGTAAGGGTTCAACGCATGTTTGTATATGAAATTATTCTTAGAAAATGTGTGATGTAAATATATCGGTGAGTTTGTATATATGTATTTACGTATGTTTGTAATTATATGCAGATATTGTTTTTTTACTGTATGTTTTGTTGTTAGAATTTGCATAAACGGCGTAAGGTCTATGCGACAGTTAAGTTACATTGTGTACAGGTAAACGTGCCACAGTGAAAGACCACTACTATTGGTTTCCATTCTTCATCACATTTGTTTTTCTCTGCTTCTTCTTTCTATTTAGTGTTTTATAATTCTTTATTACTTTTCTTTTCTTCTTCTTCTACTTCTATCTGTTTCTTCTTTTCTTTCGCTCTCTCCTCCTTTTTGTCTACGTTAATTCTTGCTCTTAGCTCTACCTCTACAAGTCAATTTCTTTGAAACAAAGACTAAAAATAGAAACGATTAGGGAGGCTATAGAAAGGAGGAACAAAATTATTGAAATTTACAAAATTTTCCCCACTAAACTTCAATAACGCACAGTAATTATTTAAAAAATGTTCTTTTATTTATTATTTATGTAACAGCATCTAAATTAATAACACAACTATTTAATACTTTTTAAATTATCAATCAGATATCAATGTAATTTTTTATTGAATACTATGCATTCATTTTTAATATATTCTGGCCCTTAGTAACCACAGTTAAGTTAGTTGACTTAAACTAACAATCGTCTATTATCTTAAGTGAACGTTGATTACATCAGTTTTAGGGATGAGTTTAAGAGGTGCAGTGTACATCGACAATCTCAGAAGATGTGACCTTCTTTTGTCCCTGTGTAATATACGCACGGTGTTCCTGAATTGCCATACTTTTTTAAGTTTACTCTCTTGTACTTTCATAACACGCATGCCATATTAGTTACGCCTCGAAGAGGTTTTAGGGATGGACAAAACGTAAGCATGTTTCCCTCTTTTAATTTTCTCTGTAATATTTTCATTGCTGAATAGGACACATAATTAATATTTAATCAATGCACAGTTATTAATGTTAATTTCCTGCTCTACTTGTGTAAGTATATTGAATATTTTTTAGGTGTTAGTGATTCTTACCTGCTGAATTTAATATCAGTATGCAATGCCATATATTTTCAAATAAAAATATATACGAAATATCCATAGCATGTTCTCAGGGCTCAGGTTGACGGCTGCTAAACCAGCTGCAGTTTTTCCCAACCGTTACAGCGTAATGTGAGTTGCCTAATGTCATGGCCCACTGTACAGCCACCCGCATAAAAATAATTTACTCATTACATCATCCTTAAACCGGACAATGACCATTGCTGTATCATTACGATATCTAGAAGAATCTTAAACATCCTTATTGAAAGTGAAATAAAAACTAAAAAATAATGGACCGAGATATCCTATGTGAATATGAGCATTTATTATATTTGAATCATAATTTTATTTTCATTCGTAAAGTTGTTCTAAACGTTACGTCGTAGAGGTAGCCATCCCGGAAAAATGCAACGTTCACTCTCTTCAAGTTCGAGCTCTCGACTCCCCCAAAAAAGGTTAAACATTACGCGTATTGCCGTTCCGTGCATTCAATTCTGCAACTGTCACTATGCTACAATACACCCACTAGTTTCCGCCACATTGTCAATACCCATATGCCACACTGTTCTGAAAAATTACACGGGTATTCTGGGAAATCGTATAGTTTAATAGAAATTAAATGAGGAATCATAAGCTAATTGCCATTAAACTAAGATGTAATCAATCTATATCACATTTCTCTATGCTTTCTTTAACAGAATGTAACTTTTACAGTTTTACGTTAAATTAAACACCACTAAGAGAGAACAAAATTCACTTCGGAAGTGAGTGTTTTATATTGCATGTCTGTTGCAACAAACGATAGAGAAAATTTAATTTGACAACATGTTTAAACATAATGTGTAATTTTTATGTAATAATATTGAGATATTCATACAGACGATGTCAATGAAAAAATGGCAACTAATACGGACTCTGCAAAAGAGATATAATTTGTTAATATAATATATTATTAGACACAGGTTGCTTTCGGAAAGGAACAAGAAGGCATATAGAGCGCTTGTATTAACATAAAAGTTATTCAAAGAATATACATTTAAAATTATCACCAAGATAAACAAAAGTAATGGCTTTAAAGAAAAAATATAAATAATAATTAAAGAAAGTTAGAGCAATAATGGAACTATTCAAAATTAAATGAGACGAAAAAGTTTTAAAAAGGGTGGCTTAAGAGGAAGTGCCTAGTAATGGAAAAACGGAAAGCGATGACAAACAAAGCAAACAATCATCAATTCAATTAACTTTTCCAAGAAAATAAAACTAACAATGTTTATATCCATCTTATAATAAGAATATATTTGGTTGAGGTAATTGGAAAACAGATTTACTTTTCCTTTTGTGTTAATAATAACAATTAAATAATTGATCCGTTTGTTTTAATGATTATAAGAATAAAAATCAATACTTTTATATTCCTCAAATAATACCCGTTTCATTTTTTTTTGAACTTTTTTCCTTACCCCTTCCTAAGTGCGCAACAGAAGAATATGCTATTAAAGACTTATATCCATTGCTTAGGACACCGACAAGGATGGCCGAGGTAGTTAAGGCGCGAACTCGTGAGCGGGAGGACTGGAGTTCGAATCCTGCCAGGACCGTCCTCCCTGATTTGAGATTTTTTCCAGGTTCCCCAAACTTAGTCCTAGAACGCTTTCTTCTTTAAAATAAAATCCTTTCCCAATTTATCATTTCATCTCATGTATCATCAGTGTCCACCGCTTGTGGTGCCTCAGTAGTAAAAAACGGGCGTTAAACACCATTGATTCATTGCTTAGGATTCCCATTGTGAAGGTCAAATCCCTTGGAGCCAATAACCCTGACCGAAGTCTAGTTTCATCTCTTCTTTTTTCTCATTTTCTGTTTTTCTGTTTTTCTATTCATATTGCAAATGTTTAATTTTGTTTGTTTTCTCATTGGATACTTTAACAACCAGCGCTAAATTATAAACCAGAATGGCAAAAGGATAAAGGTGGACGTAAATTATGATGGCATGGCGAATTCATGTGAATTTGGGGCAGTCCCTCAGACTTAAACGCAAAGTGAGTCAAGGAAATTTTTGTTTTAACTTAATTGGTTTTATAGTGAAATGAATAAGTGCATTATTTACTTTTTTTCATTCAGTATGCCATTATTTGCCGTGGTATTTGCAAATAAACAATTCGACTTGCGGAATTTTAAAGCATTCCCTTTCATATTTTTAGCTAAAAATCTAGCGAAGATCCGATATATGGCATAAAATTTTCGTGTGCCGCTTCACGACTTCATTCCTCAGCAGAAAGATAAATTACTACTTTCGATAACGGGCCCAGCCGAGCAATTGTTTTAGATGAACGACTTTCGGATGCGATCGCAAGAAAAATGTTGCTTATGCATAGTGTCTGCCTCTGTTCTCCTTCATATTTCTTGTTTTCAAAAGTTATGATAAGGAAGGAAGGAAAGCTGCTACACCATTGCTTCCGAGCATAAAACAATGGCGGACTGAATATATGATTCTCGATTCCGAGATATTGTTCTGCAAAACAGAGATGTAAAACGCCTATTCACTCGACCAAATTGCTGAATAATATCAAAAGATTGTAAATGCAGTGTATAATGTACACACTTTATTTCAAATAAATTTAAAAATATTATATTTTCATTTTAATTTTATTTAATATGCCAGAAAAGCACATAAAAGTATTTTTGGAACGTACATAGTGTTTTAAGCTTTAAAAGACGCCATATTTGTCTTCTTTAATGAACAAACGACACTCCTTGGTTTAAAAAATATTTTATATATATTCTTTACGCCCGTTTTTACTACTGAGGCACTACAGGCGGTGGGCACTGATGATACATGAGATAAAATTATATATTGGGAAAGGAGTTTTTTTTAAAGGAAGGAAGCGTTCCAGGTCTAAGTGGTAAAAGCCGGGGAGGTACCTTAAACTTGGCCTAAAACGATTTCTTTCTTAAAAAATCCATCTCGTGTATCATCAGTGTCCGCCACCTGTGGTGCCTCTATAGCATTAGGGTGTTTAATACCATTATTAAATTCATTCAGATGACGTCTCAACGAGTCACCCATAATGGAACGAGGCACCGTTTTATTTAAATAACTCCTGTTCAGTTATACTTGAGGGTGAAAGTATTTTTGCAGCATATCCGTGTACTGTGTGGCGATTAGAAGAAGGCAAGCAAGAGGAATGTGATACGTAAACATTTTCTACCCCGCTCGTTATATGTTCATGCACGCTAGTGCTGGTAAAAATAAACAATACTGTCAGATACTCGCCCAATATTAGAAGTCTAGCGGGCTTGCTAGATCCGAGCCTTAGAGGTCCTCACTCATATGACAGCATGGGTATCCCCCATACACTCTAAACAATTCAAGGACTCCCCTCATACTTCAGCCATACTCCCTTCTTCTGATCGCCAGACTGTGCTTATCGCAATACAGTACCGTCAAAAAAAGCAGGCTCTGGTGATACCGTAACATGTTCAGTTACGTCATTCCTACCCCCACAGGTGGCCGAGGTCTTTAAGGCGCTAAACTCGTGAGCGGGAGGTCTGCGTTCCGATTCCCGCGGGACTGTTCTTCCTCATAAATGGCAAATACGGGGATGAACCCTAAACTTAGGCCTGGAACGTTTTCTTCCTTAAAAAAATCCTTTTCCAGTTTATCATTCTATACCGTGTATCATCAGTGTCCACTGCCTGTGATGCCTCAGTAGTAAACTTTCAGTCACCTCTGGCAGATTTAAATCTTGTTCAAGACTTTGGTCTAACAAACGCAGCTGTGCCGATGTTGCCTCATCATACCACGGTATGCAGCTTTCTGCAAACTGTGCCCGTCAATATGAATCTCAACTACCGTGCAAGGTAGACACTGAGTTTCATTCTCTTCACGAGGCTGTGGGCATTTTAGGACAAAGTGTTCACTTCTTCTTGACGTTTCCATCAGATCTTGCTGTTTTTGTGGGTGCATCACATTCAGAGCTAGTAGCCTCAAATTTCATCACAACAGCTTTAATGCGCCTTGAAATTTCGTATGCAGCACTTATTGCCTCTGATGAATTGGATCAACACTGGTAGTGACTGCTGCAATGCCTTGTATTATGCTGAATCGAAATGCCTTCGTTGCCTGAAACGAACTATTACCATAATATTTACACTCACCAATAACTTTACAAAATAATATTAGTAATACTAAAATAGGATACCGTTTTTATACATCACGAATTCACACTGTAAAAATGCAGTTTTTAGACGCCTTCTTTACCCCAAAGCTGACAATCTTTGGTCGAAAAATATTCAAACTTGAGTCGATTCTGCCAGCACATATGAATGCACTAATTATGCATTAGAAACTTCAGCTAAAATATACCACACCTCACAATTGAGGAAATTACCCATGCAGCATGTGTCTACTTATATCTAACTTGCTTTCTAAACACTCGGTGAACATTTCTGTGATGGTAGATACCCGCAAGTTTTATCCAATAAATACTGCAACTCTTGTAACAATTTTACAGCGATGTTATGAAGAACTCAAATTAATGAAATTTCTGAAGAGAAAGTTATTAATTACTTTTGATGTATTTACTGATACTAAAATAGAAAAAGGTGTATATAACGACATAGGACGACAGTGTTTTGAACGCCATCTGTAATGTTAAAAGCACCATGTACCAATGATCTCTTCCTGATAGTAAAAGGATGTGATGGTCATTTGTTTATAGTAAGATGTTTCTTTGTGCACATACAATACAAATCAGTTTTTTATTTTGATGAAGGTGATGTAAATAGCGTGACAGGAAGTAACACTACGTAATTACAGACAGTCTAGTTCGTGACGGGAGAGAAAGGGAAGGAAAATTTTGCCATACCAGCTTCACGTGTTAAGTAAATTAAAGGAAATTAAAACAAAATTACCTACTCGTAACATGCAATTTCAACTTCCGCAGTTTACCAGTGGCATTTAAATATAAAGATAAAATTTAACAGCAAGGAAAACCTGTAAACACCAGTTGAAAGCATGCTAGTAGTTAACTTCTTTATTTGCTTTATTAAAGGAAATTTTATAGATAATTGCGTTAAATTATACATATATTATATCATCATGGGTTACGCAATAATGTCATCCAGAGCAAGTACTTGGAAGTGACAAGAGATACTTAAGTGTGTGGTTATTGATGAGGGCATCTTATAACGCATGTATAACTTTACAGGTAGAAGTTTAAATATTTCAGCGGAGGGCAGAAAAGTTCTTAATATTTACAATAATTAGTGCAACCGCCGGTTACACAATAGAAAATAGGTATCCAGGTCACAGTGGCGGGTAAACGGAACAGAGCGAGTTAACAAAATATGCGTAACTTTTCTGTTTAAATTCAGCCGTACTGAAGATGTATGTGAGTCGGACACTAGTTGTTTATGTGATGTCTTCAATGTGTTGCGGTTATTTTCATCGAATTGCTTGAATAAGCTAACTTCTCATATGTGTATATAATTAAGCATATTTTGGGTTTGACTTTGTGTTGGTAAGAACAGAGGAGGAATTTTCCGTACTTCAGCAGTTCTTTAGAGTTGGGTAAGGGAAACTCCGGGCGGTGAACGCACTGACATAAACGGGATCCCTAACATTGTTTCCAAATAGAACATTCCAAAGCCGCCAAGGAATTCGGGCCCCTCAAAAGAACAGCTTTCATACCAGCCACCAGGACAAAACTCTTGCCAGAGACAAGCCGCCGCCACAGCACACACAGCATCAGCCTATATTGCCGGGCATTTTGGACCGTACAAGGTAACCAACGGAATGGGACGCGCCAGGAAATATCCCCTTTGTTTCAATTTGCGATCAGCAACCAACAGTCTGTCTGTACACATATACACAATAGCTCTTCCTCTTTCTAAGGATTTTACGCGGGTGTTTCAAGTCAACAAAATTTAAAAGAATATGGGATTAATGGCTTTAGCCAAGTACTGTTACCTACCAAAAATGTACAAATATATCAGATCATACACATATATAAGAAATAGCATTATCAGTCCCATAATTCAAGTAACTCTGAATTATTAAATCATATAATTACTATCCATACGAACTTATAGCCATTATACAGGTAGCTTTGAATTATCAAATCCTATACATACATAATTAATATTAGTACCAACTCATTACCATAATAAAGGTAGCCTTGAATGTCGGCTGCGAAATGGACAGTAAAAAAAGAGGAGAATGATGATTAAAATACGTACCTGTGCTTGCATAGGTATAGAAAAAACTGCTCATGTGTGTAAGCTATGCATGTAGTTTGTGATACAGATGGCTGTCTAACTGAAGAAGTAGCCATAGTGAGTTTCCGTGGGCAACCTAAGACTTTGTAATTACTTAGTACTTAATTTATTACTATTATTATTATTGTCATTAATATTACAAAAGTTAATGAGGACAAACATTTTTGGAAAACAAGAACCAGCTTGTGGTTGATCGATAATATGAACTATTTTTTTTTCTATGTGTGTTTCAGGCTGCGGCGGTGCGAGTTTGGGCAGAGAATGGCACCCACCTGCAGATAGAAGACGAACTGCTTAGTGGTGGGGAGTACATTTCCAACCTAGAAGAACTGGAGCTGGAACTAGAACAGGTAGGACTGCTACACTACTACACTACGAGTATACAAACATGTTCTCAGCAATAAACTTATTTGGGGATCTTTGTCTTCTTTTCTACACGCACATCTGTTAAGATTCCTCCTCCTCTATTTCCTATTTTTCCCTAAGACGAGTGTAACTGCAGAAATTAACTTTCGTCTTCTGAACCTTCGTTACTTTATCTATCCATCTCGACTGCAGTCTTTCCTAAGCCAGTTTCAGAGAACAGAGGAGGAAGGGCAAAACCTCGTTAAAAAAATAGGATCAGCTGTGTCTGCTATGAGGATTCTGTCTAGGGTTGTGGACATGCTGGCTGGCTTGCAGTGCGGCTTTAGATTGGGAAAGAACAGAGGAAATGAACGTACGCCAGCCTGTGGGCAGAAACCTTGAACAAAATATGGATGCTAAAGAACTAATAAATACTATATCATTATCCTTTTCTACCTCTTTGTAATTATGTTCCGCGTTTATTTTAATGAAACGTTCTGATTTATCTCTTCGCCTGCCTTTCGTATTCATAATAAACACAATAATTGTCAAATTTATGTTTTCACCTTGGATTGAAATGTATTGTTATGGGTGGAGGAAGAAATTTCGATACTTTAATCTGATCAAGAACTGGCCGTTTGTGCCTCAAAAGAATGAAGAACACCACCACGACATTGGTGGAACTCCCTAAGGAGTTTAAGCCTTTCAGGGGTTGAAACCTTTCTAAGGCGCAAGCCACCGTCATGCCACGCCTGCCCACCTCATCTGGCATTTTCGACCCGGTAACAGAGCCAATGGGATGAAATGGGAGAGCGGAAAATTTGTTGAAAGTAATCAGCTATCCTAGCATTCAAAGCAACCATGGAAAACCACTACAAAGTCTTAACATCACAAAAAGCGATTTGAACCTTGAAACTCCCGAGTATTACGCCTGAGTCACCCCGCTTGGCTGTTTCCTCGTTTCTTTTATATTCTATCTTTTGTTGTAAAAGTTTTCTTTTGATTAGTATTTAACGCCGCTTTAACAACTGAGGCACTACCGTTGGTGGCCACTGATGATACATGAAATGAAATGGTAAATTGGGAAATATTTTATTAAGGAACGAGGCGTTCTAGTCCTGAGTTTAGGGTACCTCTCCGGCAT
Organism: Metallyticus violacea; assembly: GCA_030762175.1. Taxonomy (NCBI): domain Eukaryota; kingdom Metazoa; phylum Arthropoda; class Insecta; order Mantodea; family Metallyticidae; genus Metallyticus; species Metallyticus violacea. The sequence goes on along the minus strand of CM060839.1, from coordinate 31,157,956 downwards.
TTGCCATTTATGAGAACTGAGGAAAACCTGGAAAAATCCTTAATCAGAGAGGGCAGTCCTAGTGGGATTCGAACGCTCATGAGTCCGCGCCATAACGATCTCAGCCACCCGTGGCGATTTATTACATAATTGTAATCATACCAGCCCCTTGTTTGTTCTACATTTTTTTCAGTTGAGATAATTATTTTTTAACATCCATCGCAGATTTATTCCTTTTTCTTTAGCAGTCTACAGTTTTTTTTTAAATTAAGGCATATATTTCTACTCGTCAACTTATATGTAAAACATTATGAGACAGAAAATTTAAAAATTGATTGCAAAAGTCATGACATCATTAAATGATACCATACTCTGAAACTGTACTTACGGTCCAACGCCACTAAAATATAAACATAATACCTACATAACATCTGTTACAAACATAATCATAATATTTTAAGATTGTAGTTAGTAATGTAGATACCTTGTTTGTGTATGTGTATAATACGATGTAACTGTAGCCTGTAAATTGTGTGTCAACAAAAGAGAAAGTCTCTGGTGTTAACTGCCTACGGTAGCTTGGAAACCGAGAGGCCCTTATAAAATCTATACTATGGGCAGAATACATCCACGGTAAATTGTAACGCCACTTTTTAAAGGGGCTTTAAATTCGTTAAAGGGCTCTGACCCCGGCAGGTGCTTGTACAGCTAGCCTTTTAAACTGGCCAATGTCGACAAAAGTGTCAAACTTTCAAATAATAAAAAATGGTACGTAGGGTAAGTGAGCTTTCACCAGCCAATGATAGATACATGCTGAAAGACGCGTGGTTTGCGCGTGCCTTTTGGGTCTCCTAGCCAACGATTTTTTATTTGAATTTAATATTTAAGGAGGCGCTCGCTCCGCTGGGGCATTCAGTTTGCATATGCCCATTGCTCAAGAACAATTGTAAGTTCGACATAGTTGAGTCACGCAGCCCTAAGTTTTATGCGTTGAGAGACGGAGTTATAAGAATAGCGCAGTTTTTGAGCAGTTTAAGTTTTACATGCGGCGAGAGGCAGTTATAAGATATACACCGCGACAGAGGCAGTAAACAGTTCGCAGAAGCAGTTGTAAGTTCGACGTTGCTGAGGCACGCAGTCATAAGATCTACACGCGTCAAGATACACGCAGTTCGCAGAAGAGTTCGTAGTATAAGTTCAACTTTGAATTTCACTCGACGCAGCACTCATCTATTATAAGTTTCACACGCGGAAAATAAGTTCGTATCCGCGTAGCTATGTCTATCGTACCAAAACACCAGAAAATTTTATACATAATAAAGTACCAATATATACGTGTTCATTCACATTATTGAATTCCTGTTCTAGTCCCATTGGGTACACGTCAACGGAATAGGCCGAATTCACCCTGAAAAATTGTAGTCGTTGAAAGGCAGGCAACAACACTGAAATAAACTATAATCAATCTACAAAACCACTTCAAACTTGGCGCCCAGCGTCGCTGCCATACTAACCATCTCAGCTCTCTTTTCTTACCACCTGAAGAAAAGGTCTCTAAATCTAAACATCTCATTTCTTTACTTTACAAAACAATTTTGTTCCAATTCTACTTCATATTTATTTTAATGATAAATGGCATATAACATTAATATTAATAAAATTGATCAATAATAATCTGACACACCCTGCTGTCAAAGAAATGAACTGTTGAAAGTTATTCGCTTTGAAAGAATGCGAAAAAAATTATATGACATGTAAATATATACTCACACAATAGTAATTTTAAAAACTTCTGTTTTATGTATTTAATGAATTAACGTATCTAAAATGTTATCATTTAATTGTAACTGAAATTGTGCTCTTATTTTTAATATATTTCTAAATCCAGCCATATTTGTTACTTCTCACTGGAAAAGCAAATATATACTGTGATTGTGTATTTATTGCATTTTTTTAAACAAAAGGCAATTTCTTCTGTTTTATAAGCCTTTAGTGATAAATCTTGTCCGCTCACGCGGTGTTTTATGTCTCGGCTACTACCCGTACTTGCACTTCAACTCCGTTTACTCCCTGTATACGTCCTTGTCGGAAGCTTTCTTGCCTTCTCACGGCAGTATATATGATTACACAGTTTACTCTATATCAGCGTGTTCTCGTATGTAAACGTTATTTTAAGTGTATATGCGTGGCGGAATTTATTCAGAAATTTCCTGATCAATTACCTCTTTTCAGAACTGACATTCACATATTGTGCACAAATTTGGATTTACTGGTTAGGTGCAAAACAGAGTTAGCGAAGACAGCTTGAAATTGGCACAAAATCTGGAATTTTCATAAATAAAAGCACTTCCGAAATTTCGGAATTTGGGTAACAGAAAAAAATTAAGCAATGAATTTGGAAACTTCACGGCTGAACTTAAACATGTCAATCAGAATGGACTTTGTATTTAAGCCAAGCAGCATTATTGTATACACATTTTAGAAAGCGGAGTTGCAGTGGGTCTTAGCCGGTTGAGGCAAGCTCAGAGAACATGCAATCAACTTTACACCGAAAGTATGTTAAATGACCCTCTCAGCAAAATGGATGGTGTTTAAAGTTTAATTATTTAAATTAAAACTTGTTAGTGCACCCCTTAATACTCCTCAGTTACTAGTAATTAAAATTTAAATCCTAGATTACCTCTCTCTCTCTCTCTCTCGTGTTTCTGCTGCATAAAACAATAACAAAACTCACTAAGCTTCTCTCGGTTTTTCTCTATCTCTCTGCCCCCGTTTACCTTTTCAATCTCTGATGATTATAAATTTGTTAATTTCAGTTTTAGAATCAAAATTACAGAAATGGAATGTGAAAAATATACTTTCAAGGTTAATCATTAATAAGTATCTAATATGTATCTCTTATGTCTGTATCTAAAAATATAAACCAAAAGTTTAGACACATATCGAGTGTCATTTCGTATCATTGTGCACATTCTGATTTGTATTTAGCAGAATTATATTATAAGAGACGTGTAAATATTTTGGAACAAAGTTATATTTCAAATTATGTATCATAGTTAAAGTAGAAAACATGCTATTTTGAATACTTGCTGGTAAATGTGAACATTGTTTATACAGACAGGTAAATGTTGGAATTACTTTTTAGTTAATCACCTTTCCAGGGAATTGTTAACAATAACCATTGCCTTTGGTTAAAGTTGAAAATGCACCATTGCATATAATACTTTCTTTACATGTTCTCTCGCTAGGCGACACTGTTGTACTAGTACCTGCTCAAGGAACAATTGATTAGAAACTTATTTACTTATTTATCATCAGTTAACTTTGCGCACTTATAAATACTATTGGTCATTTTATTGATATATTATTCACTTACATAGGTATATAGCTGGACGTGAGAAGAAGAAGAAGAAGATGATGATGATGATGATAATAAATCTGTAATAATATATGCGGGTACCTTGCTTCCTACGGAACGTATATTCCAGAACATTCATTCTTTATTTGAAAAATTACATGTTTACATTATTATTGTTCAGATTTATTTAAATCTAAAAATAAATTAAAAATAAAAAGCGGTTAAAATAATAATTATAATAAAAATAGAGGGAGAACAAGAGAAAAAGTACTATAGAAATATCTACTTTAACATATACATACAACTAAACTAAATGTATAACTGGACACAAGTTTTCAGGTATCTTTCACAACGATAATCCTGAAATATATTATTAAATAACACACACACACACACACACACACATACATATACACACACAAGAGCGCTTCAAGTTTCCTCTGTCCAGCCGAGAATCTAACACGGGACTCTTAATTATAGCAGGCAGGTGATCTATCAACTGTGCTACTAGCCAGTCGAAAAAAGTGTTTATGTATTTAAGTTAGATGTGGATTTGTGCCACTGAGTATTTTATTCATATAACTACCACTCAGTGATGTCTAAGAATTTACTGCCTTACTTAACAGTTCAGATTTCGTTTCTTTGCAAAATTTATTTAAATGACAAATTAAACGAAGTTGCCGGCTAAAACATCTGAAACTTAATTGAATATCTTCCAGTGAACTATTATTTAATTTTATTTTTCTAGTTTTTTCTTGGTGTTTCCAAAACACAACTAACAGTGATCTTGACTTGATTTGAAATTTTACTGATGTACTGTATCTTACTGCAATTAGCCGAAGTAGGTACTAATTAAATATATTACCACTATTAATGATTAAGTATTGAGTTTCAGCTATAACAAAGCACCGTTACACAAACACAAGGCAATCCAACTACAAACATTTAGAAAGAAAACTAATTCAGTTAGGTCTACCATACTCTCTCGGTAGATGTGCATATTTGCGAAAAATGTGAACAAAATATATGGCATAAGTGGGAAAAGAGCAACGATTTCTTGCTTTTGTATACGTTTACCAAATAACAAGGTAAATGTTTATATTGAGCAATAATTGTGAACATTCATCGATTTGCCCATAACACAACAACAACAATAATAATAAAATAATAATAATAATAATAATAATAATAATAATAATAATAATAATAATAATAATAATAACCTGACTAACATTACAGTTAATGAAATTAAAGTACTAAGAGGTTTTCTTCCTAAATAGATATCCATAACAAAACTTTACAATTTAGGTACAGATTAACGCCTGTAAGATAAATGAAAGATAAATGAACGGTGATTATAACATTTTAAATAAGGAGATTAAAGGCTTCATCTGCAAGAAGAATAAATTTGCATTTTTAGTGTTTTTACTTTTTAATTAGTATGCTTTCGAAGTAATCTTAGACTACAGGTGTAATTATGAAATAACAAGATTGGTGAAAAGAAATCCATTTCTTAAACACAAGAAATATATACTAGTTGTTATAGAAATAGCGCCTTGTATATAAATCATGCTCAAATTGTTATTACAAACAGGGTTCTGTGTAAGTTATAATAGTTTAATGGGGCATAAATCATTTCCTTTAAATTAAGGCATTTTGACTATATAAATATGCCTACTTATATTTGAAGTGTTTTAATTTGCCGGGTTGAAGGAATATAGAGGTACGTAGCTAAGGAGATTTTTCTTTAGAGACAAATAAAAACATTTATATCTTAAAAATGTGTTTTCGTAAAATAAATATCCTTGGAATACGGAATTATTACGGTAATAACATTGAAACCCATGATAGAACGCAGCTGGTTAACATTTTTTGAATGTTAATCTTGCACTTACACAGAGAACAAATGCCAGCTGCATCAGCTACATTTTTGTAGACATTATTGTCCGACAACGATAGGCTGGTTGCAAAACCTTTTGAATTCCGCTCGTAGGCTTGCAGACGTAATAATGGGCATGATAGTCCATGAGTTCTAGTCGTATCGCAAGGTCCTACCTCCAGTGAGTTTCAGACAAAATGGAGATAGGCTCTTTTTTCACCAATAATTATTTTTCAGTACGTCGCTATATTAAAACTTACAGTCAGCGCTTAACAAATGTAACAATTTATATCTTACTAAGCTTATTCATGCCTTAATGCACGTAAGCCCGAAAAGTGTATATAACTTATGTTAATTATCAGCCTTATATATGACATTGTTCATGTCCATCTTGTTGGAAGCATGAAACCAGTTATATGGGAGCATATATCACTTTTAGTGCCAGTCAGGCACGTTTAATATCACGCTGTTAGCTGAAGAAACATTTAAAAGATAAATATAAACGTGCAAGAAACACACAAGGCACGCGACTTGCCAGACCGTAAGTGTTTCTGCTTGCAATCTTTATGCAAGTGGTAATCTGACCTCAAGACCATCCATCAGTGTTGCTGTCGAAGCCATACGCCTCACCACGCCTTAAAAGGAAAACTTGGTGCAGTCAACACTCCCTCGGTTCTATAAAAGGCTCTCAAACAGACTGTAAGGAAATTTGTCATTTGGAACACGTACATTCAATGTGTGTATTAATTCTGACTAGTTGTTTAAAATAAAGGTATGTTTTGTTTAAGGTTATCGAAATATTTCTGCAGAAGAATATAAGAAATGTTAATCCTGTATCAGAGTTTGTAACACTGTCGCATTGCTCTTTAAGCCGTATAGCCTGCTCGTACTGAAACTCCTGTTTACTGGGATAAGAAACGTAAAACAGACACACCACACTATTTTTCGATATAATCTGAACGTTTCAGATTTCCTGACTATAGAAATTCTTTCTTGGTCATGGAGCATTATAGAATCGCTGTTTGCACTTATTCATATTTGGCAAACGTTTGCCTATATATATATAATATAAAATAAAAATAAAGTAACACTATTAACAATGTAACAAATTAACAGTAATTATAACAGTATAAAATGATAAAACACTAAGAAAAAGTCACACTTGAGATCGCTATATTTCGCACTCGTGGAGTCCTTCTATGGCAAGAAGACAAGTGGTCACCAATATATAGGTAGCGGAAAAACAATGTAGAGTAGAAAGGCAATACTAAACTAAGTATCATATTTAAATCAGACGTTATGAAACATCTTCATGCCAGTCAAAATGAAATGTCACTCTCTGTGTACTTCCTGTCTGAACTAATGAGTACTGGTATACTATGAGAAACTAAATATTACATGCGCGTACTTGATATACCGTGGAGGCCAGCGCATTGGTCCACCGCGCCCTATCCATCTATCACCAAATGTGATTTCGAGCTGCAAGAGAAGAATGAGCAGGTGCGCCGTCCTTTTTGAAACCTAACTTGAAGACGAGCGTTCTGTATTATCGTACCACCCTCAAAACACAACACAATTGGATATCAGGCACACCTAGCGACAATGACTCTACTGTACAAGAGTTTGTTTTGTTTACACCTTACACACCACAACTCTCACATGAGGCTTTAATGTTAACACATACTGCGACCCCTTCTTCTATCCTCAAGTGTTTAGTTTGTACTGCCTTTCTACTCTGTACTTTTCTGCATATTTCTTTTCCGCATCCACTGTGTATATATGTTTTAGTATCAACCTGCGCGCTACCTGTTGTTATTGGCGTTCCTTGCAGATGAGCAGTCTCTGTCGCCTTGTTCAACTTGCAGGCACCAGTTACTATGACGCGGCAATGCTTTTGGTTAATATTTCGCCCAAATTTCACGATGAATTCCTTTACAATTCCAGTTGGGTACACCTCCTATTGCTTCTACGATAAAAATGACTCTATTCTATCATGTGCCACGCATTGTTGCCAGATTCGGGTGACAAGTAGCTTAATTTTGAATCCTTCTCGTTAGAGAGTACATTTAGTATCGATACAATCTCCGTAAATGATGTAGGGTTTAATTATGCTCGAGAAAATAATTAATTCAAATAGTAATACGTTAATAAGATCTAATTTAAGAGAAATTTTGGAAACGAGAAACGTTGTGCAAATATTAAATGCCTTGTCTTCCAAACGCTTATCACTATGCTGGTATCTGTGCCGAATTATGAATTTGTATATGTGAGGCCCCCCTATAAAGATTTGGTATGTTAGTTTCAAATCTATTAGAAGCTGTTGTGTATATTTGTGCATTCGTTCATTTTAGATGCCCTTTAATATTACATCTCATTCGCATATCAGAAATGTCAAATATATAATATCATATAGCACCAAATAATAAAATATGAATTTAGTGCCTTAAATATTATATTTCGAACGAAATTTACATTTTCCACCAAACATAGAGTCTATCTTGGAAAATACAGGATGAAAATACTGCACCGTTTCGATCAAGTAGCTAGTAAATGGTACATCATTTCTCGTATATCTTCGATCACGGAATGTTCATCTGTATTATTGTTCCAGAATCTTGTTAAAATACTAAAAACCACACAATTTTTCAAAAATATATCTTTCTAAAAGCACAAAATCTATTATTACACTGGAAGGGGGAGGGGCGAAGGAAACGTTGCCGACCTAAGTTTAGGGATTTGCCAATGATGACAACTGAGGAAGACCTGGAAGAAAACTTCCTGAGAAGGTGAATGCCAGATATCATCTTCACCATTATCTGCACTAGGGCAAAATAGGGGCGCCCTAAGGGCGTCCCGGCCTCAGAAGTCCGCTACAATACCTCCTCACCTGAGAGTATGGGTTGACATTGGAAAAAAAATTGTTTTTAAGCAAGTTCAATACTTTCAATGACAGTGAGCATGACTTCAGGCACTCAAAACCTATTCTTGACCTGATGAAAGAGCTGAGAATAAGTGTAGGTTAATTTTGAATTTTAAATATCTCAACTCATGTATAAAAAGGTTCATTAATATTAATCATAAGTTAGCTTATGTCATATACATTACGTTTCAGCTCCAAATCTTTCACTTTAGTATACTAAATAATTTAGCACAAAAAGCTTCTTTGTTTCCATAGATTTAATTTGGAAAGTTTAAGTAAGCTAGGCTTCGGTGCGCGGAGCCTTACACAAAGCAGAACATTTTGTGTTACTGGGACCACACCTGAAAGAACACTGCAAGCTCTGTGTGGGGTCAAACATGTCCGATCTCACCCTTGATAAAACGAGGGAGGTATATTCTAATCAGACTCATTAGATTGGGAACAGAAATACGCGGGTCTCTTCGACTCCGAGATTTAATGATGGGTCAGAATTCCTTTGCAGTTATCTTTCTCGTTGAAACATTCCCTGCAGTGGCACAAGTCGCGCGGAACAAAACCAGGTAGGTATACAACATTAAATAGGAATTTCGCGCTTTAAATGTCACAACTCTGCTGTTAACATGAACGGTAATTAAGGGAAGCGAGCAGAAGCCCCCCCTCCTCTACTGCTTTTGATAGCATGAGGCGAGCATTGTAGAAGAATTAGAAATTATATTAACAAGTCAAATGCACGTTTTTATTTTAGTGGTGTTTAACGCCCATTTTACTACTGAGGTACCACAGACGGTGGACACTGATGATTTTTTTTTTTTTGAGTAGTGTTTAACGCCCGTTTTCTCTACTGAGGCACCACAGGCGGTGGACACTGATGATACATGAGATGAAATGATAAATTGGGAAAGGATATATATATATATATATATATATATATATATATATATATTTTTTTTTTAAGGAAGGAAGCGTTCCAGGCCTAAGTTTAGGTACCTCCCCGGCATTTGCCAGTTATGAAGACTGAGGAAAACCTGGAAAAAACCCCAGTCAGGGAGGACGGTCCTGGCGGGATTCGAACCGCAGATCTCCCGCTCACGAGTTCGTACCTTAACGACCTCGGCCACCCGTGGCGGTGCACTGATGATAAATGAGGTGAAATGATATTATGAAAGGATTTTTTAAGGGAGGAAACGTTCCAGACCTAAGTTTAGGGTACCTCCGCGGCATTTGCCATTTATGAGGACGGAGGAAAACCTGGGAAAAACCTCTGTCAGGATGGACGGTCCTGGTGGGAATCGAATCCCAGACCTCCGGCTCACGAGTCCGCGCCTTAACGACCTCGGCCACCCGTGGCGGTCCAAATGCAGTTTGAAGACAGTAGGGAAGATGATAAATGATGATGTGTGATTGCGTTTTCATAATACATTACTGCAATTTAACGCGAGTCGGAAGTCCCTATTTTAACCATTGTTTGTTTAACTAAGATTATGTTCCTTTTGTGGCAGAAACATAGAGCTACAACCTTGAAATTTGAGTGCTTATTTTGTCTGTGTATAAAAGCAGAATTAATAGAATTCAGGCATCGAAGGAAGTATTAGACTTTTTTTTATTTAAAATGTACAAAATGTTATACAAAACTTTCACAGCTAGATTATGAAAATGTTCTTAATAATTTTGTTCCAGTAGCTTCATTGTTATGTCTAGAAACATTAACTGAAATTTTGATAGCAATCAGTGCAGTAGATAAATGGGTAGTTATATAGTAAACTGTAGTTTTGAGAAAGTTACGATGAAGGAATAAATTGCTAAAATTTTACTTTCAATTTATTAGCTTCCCCTCTGAACCTAACCACAGTCAAAATAGCCAACAGCATGAGCAAAATTACTTCTTTAACTGTATAAACCACAACGGTATAGCTCAATAAAAGTTATTAAATGTTGAAGTACATGGTGTGCAAATTAAGAATTTTATACAGATACGTTTTAAAATATTATTAATAGTGTAACCCGCAATAAATTTACATTATCGTCATGGTTGAAGAGTAGTTCAACGATACGCCCTATAATTTTCTATGATGCAACCTTTATTACGCGTTCTATATGGTTTAACTTACCTGCAACCAAACGGTTTCGCTCGTGAATAAAATCTTAAAAACTTGATTCCGTACTTGACCAACATGACTAGATTTTTTCTCTGACTTTCCTTTGATATTTCTTAACGTGAACTTTCAGAGAGCTGTTACTGTTAATAAAACAAAGAAGGAAAAAAAGAACTCCGATCGTACAGGACAATCACAACATCAGTAACGCCATCTCTCCAGAGAATATGAACTTCATTCAGCTTCAGGCTTCACATGAACGATAACCAACAGATGTCGCAATAAGTCCAACGCTTTCAAACCAATAATACTGCATATTCAATTAAAATCTTATTTTTGTTAGCCTTTGAAAAAAGGTTTGAAGTTTGTCATAAATACAGGACTTTGAGATGCAATGGTTAATAACTTCTAATATGCTTTGTTTACTGTCGTTTTGGAATGCATTGGTATTCTCGCGAATTCTGCGGATTCTGGACTAAATACTATAAAATGAATCAATATTGGTGCAAATGAGTTCGAAATTTATAAGCAATTCTTTATTATTCTTGTTGTTGGTTAAACATATTATGTAACCGTCAGTTATTTCTTCCAACTGCTTTTTAACCGATAATACAGATTCTAGAATACTGTTAATTTTTTTTTCTTTTCTTAACTTTGTTTATGAGCACGATTTATATAAATAAATTAGGTATATAATTAATATATGAGCGCAGTCTGGAACGTTCCACGCCTGAGTGTAGGTTATATAATTTGCAAAGAAAAAAATTTGTACGTTCATTGTACTTTTTAAAAGATGTTGGAAAATTTCTATCCACCCTTCTTACTGGGCATAAAAAATGACGAGGAAAAATGTTTATATTTGTGTATGTCTGTTAACGCTCTAGCAGTCGCAATTTTTTTTTCTGAACGAAACTCGCCTTATAGCAATCAATTAATAAACGATTAATAAACGATTTGCTCAAACATCAGCAAAATTGGATCATTAGGAGTGAGGGTATATGGGTCATCGAAAATTTTCTCTGCACCTTGCTGATACCCACTCAAGTAATCCTTTTCCGCACTCTCCCCGACCGGTTGTTTCCAGCAGGTAAAGTGCGACTGTTAATTAAGGCTCAGTATTGTAGGTTGTGACTGGTAAGTGAAGGTAAGTAGTGAAGGACTGTAGTGAAACAGAAATTCAAATATATTTTCTTTAGAGAAATATGTATTTCTAGTAGAAAACGTTTTTACTGAACGTGGAAATTACACTACAATATTTCTTTGCTGTGGTTACAAATTCAAAACTACCACACGGAGATACTGTTCGTGATTTAATTAATAAATTGTGGTAAACAGATTGAGTGCAAAATATGCCAGGAGTGGTAGACCGAGTGTTTTAACAGACGAAAAACTGCCACATATTTCAGAAAGAACTCATTTTTGGAAATAAATTAAAGGGAATTTGTTTCTTCAAGAAAATGGAAAACATTTTCAACGTCTTTTTTAAACAGATGGGTTTCACATCATTTATCCTACATTACCTTTCATGATGTGCATACGCGAAACCAACAGCGACATCAGGAGGGTTCAAGAAACTACAAATTTAAATATCTCTCTAGCGGCACCAATGTTTTTTCTTAGCGGAACTCGACATATAACTTTTAAATAAAATAGTAAAAATAGTTTCTGAAAATTAGGGAAATCGGGCCATAGAAGTGGGGGTATACATGAAAACCGAAATTTAAAGAGTGGGGGTTAAAGCGAAATTCAAAAATAGCTCTAATGGCCGTAATTTCTGTTTTTCTCAACGAAACTCTGTATAGGCCATTGAAATAAAATAAGAAAATAGTTTCTGAAAATAAGTGAAATCGGACTATTAGAAATGGGAGTGGTTACCTGAAACTCAAAATATAAACATCGCTCTAGCGACATTAATATTTTCTTTTTCGTAACAAAACTATATATATATATAGTTTTATATATATTTTATATATTTTATATATATTTTATTTAAAAAGTATGTGTATTCTTGAAATAAAATATGCAAAATAGTTGCTGAAAATCAACGAAATTGGGTTATAAGAAATGGGAGTTACCCGAAACCCGAAACAAAACTACGCATATACTATTTAAATAAATAAAGAAAAATAGTTTATGAAATTTATGAAAATTGGACCATTAGGAGTAGGGATATAACTGAAATCCGAAATTTAAAGATCATTCTGATGTTTAATTTATCCCAATTGTATCAAGCTAAACAGAGTTTATAACGGTGCATATGTTTTATATTTGACAAAAGCGTTGTCGTAAAGATAGCAAATGTGAAATATTAATCTAATATGTGTTTGAATGTGAGCGCTCTGTAAAAACATTCAGAAAATGTTTGCGTTACATGTTTTTAATACAATAACATTTATATTAAATTTCAAAGTCAATGAAAATAGATGAAACTTTTGTTTGTATATTGTTGATAATGTATATTTGCTTAGTACATTGTAATTGTTTTTAAATAGTAACATGTTTTTGTTTTATTGAAATATATGAACATTATCGTCTTAAATACGCAATGTAACTCGAAACTTTATGTTATTATTCTCTATTTTAGTGAATGTAAAGATGATATAAAGGACTCAAACATGGTTAAATTTAAAAATGTTGAAAAATACCACACAGTATAGCTTTGTCTGCCAGCGTTCATGCATTTAATTTTTTTAATAATATATCATTATTTTTGTAATAACAATAATAATAACAATAACAATTCTAAAATTCTAAAAATGTTTTTGATAATGCTTATAGGTTGCAAGAATTCCAATTTTGTTCCCTTTGCTTTTGAAAATTTGAGTAATTTCATTATATACTTTTATTTTCAAGTAATTTTTTAAGGAAAAACACACAAATCGAGCTAAATAATATCGTAGTTCAGTTTTTATTTTCTTAGCTAGCTTTAATTAACACGCTAATGTCATAACTCGTTTCATTAATTAATAAGTTCATAATCTTGATATTATATTCTTTTTTAAATTTGCTTTACTTGCTGAAGAATTCGCTTAGTTTGCTATCTCCTGCGAGACGAACTTTTTTAACCGTTAATGCTCCGTCAGCTGCCAACGAAGAAAGACAGACCGAAGATCGAACTTGGGTCTTCAAGCTAACTAGCTAGCATTGGGAGACCATTGCTGCTATCTCACTTTCTTCCCACTTTTGAATATCTCACTTAATCTTAACAAATATTTAGTCTGAATCTGAAAAAACAGATGGGTTTCACAGAGATTTTGGTGTGTTCATTTTTATTCTGACGTTTAAATTATCATTAACGCTTTTAGACCAACGCAAGCATTTGTGCTTCCTTCTGACACTGCTTTAGTTTTCGTTTGCCTGGAAAGCTTGAGCCATAAAATCCCCCGACCTCATTTGGCCAAATTAACATTTATAATCTGTTGCAACAGAATGCTACAATCGTTAAAAAAAGAAATAGGGAAATATTTTCGTGTTGATAGTTGTTACTGGTTAAAAGTTAAAATTTTAAGGCATAATGCATATTTTTCCAGGCAGTTAAACACTCCAATACAGAGTGAGCAATGCTTGACGCAACCGCGGGACCGGCTGGCAGCGCTATGTCGGCGTATATTTCCCCTCCGCGAGGCTCCAGAGTGAGTTGAAATCTTGCGCAAGTAGCACGTGTTTGTTAGGCGACGCAATACGCTGTATTGAGTGAAAGGGTGTTAAGCGAACCTCGTCGGCCGGCCGCACGTCGCAAAACCGGTTGCGTAAATGGCTGTAGTTCCTAGTCGATCTGTTGTGTCTTATTTCTGTTGCTTTTAAATGTTGAATAATTCTCTGAGGGAAGGAAAAGAATCACAAACAACCCCGTTAGGCTGATCGCATAAGAAGACGATTCTAATATCTGTAATATCTACGCCAACTCTCTCGCCAGTTATGTATTTTTAGAGCCACAATATTTTATGATGCAAATTGCATTTAACATTACTAATTTACATTGACAAGCTGTCACCTCTCTTCTGTTAAACGTAAAAGTTAGTTTTTTTGGTTATCCTTAACAAATTTATCTTCTTTGAGAAAAGATTTGTACATTTTTATCGCTTATTGCCGACTGCTAAGTCGTAAATTGAAAAAGAAAAGAAAAAAAGTGTCTTAAAAATCTTGTCCGTGAAATTAAAACGTAAAATTTCCTGTTGTAATAATGTTACAAAGTTAATATTAGTGACGCAGAAAGAAAGGATCTTGCAGGCAATAAAATTTGGCGGGTTATGGGTTGTTTATTGCCGTGACATTGTTTTAAATCTTGTGTGAAAGCGAGAAGGAAGCGGCATCTGTGATCTGTGTTAAGGTAAGAAGGCAATCTAGCAATGGCAGGTAACTCAAAGCTACAGTGACATTAATGTCGAGGAAAGATTAAAACAAAAGAGTGTGCTCTGAAACGTGGGTCGTAAAACAGATGTGCTAGATAAAAGTGCCTACTTCCCTTGCATAGCCCTGGTCCGAAAATAGGCACCAGACCCAGAGGTCTTTAGCTTACAGAATTAGCCATGAAGAGTTAGCCTCCGCTGTGTTAATATATTTTGTCATTCTACATTGAATGAAAAAAATCGTTTTCAATAGAAAAATGTCACTGTCAAACAAGTATGTCAGCTCTAGGAGGTTTTTGGAATTTTCCTTAGTCGCGAAAGCAAATCTAACGTTGAATATTTCTTTATACAGCGTCCTCATTCCGTTACGCAATCGAAAATACATTTTGTCTAAAAGAAGTTACTGCGTAAGTGCCCCGCTATCTACCGAGGGAAATCATATCACGCATTCGGAGCTCATAGTGTACTTTTTTGTTTCTTTCATTATTTATTAATAGTAAAAATAGTAATATTAGATGCTAGAAGTGCCTGCCTTCCACTGTGCAAAATACCTGAATCCTTTTGTAAATATTTTCAGGCACTCTCCTCAATTTATCCTCCTGAATATTGTTAAGTCTCTCCCTAATAATTTATTTCAGCGCCTACACGAGCTTTATTGCAGACAATGCAGTAATTTTATATGGATGAAGGTGCAGCATCTTAGTGACTTTATACGCATAGCCAACTTACTGGCTAATCGTGTTAAAAAAATACCCTAAAGAAGTTTCTAGTTTCCTGTCTGCTTCTTGTCAATGAAAACGCCTTGCGTTCCAACTTAATTCACTAATATGAAAATTGCACTTCCCGCTGTAGATGAAATTCCTGATAATTTAGTGCTAAATACTCTCCTACAGTAGTTATATGATTTCTTTTGCACATAACATTCACAAATAAATGTAATTTGTTCTAGCATAAACCCCATCTCTGGATGCTCCAGAATACAGAAATATACAGTAAAAAGTCTAACATGCACTTCTTACAGAAAGGTAACTGAAACGGCGTGATAAACACGACCGAGCAAGCTCAATTGCCTGCGTCAGCAGAACTTGAACTTCAGTCTTACCGAGAATAGCGCGTCGATTGAAGTATTTATCTCCTAAGAGTGAAAAGTGATTGAGTACTGCAGTAAGATTACTACGCAACTAATACTACCATCTTCCCTACGGCAAATCTACTGAGCAGAGTTTCAGATTTGACCGCCACGGTTGGACGAGATCGCTAAGGCGCGCTCTCGTGAATTGTGGTTCTGTTCTGATTGAGGTTTGTTTTCCCAAGTTTTTCTGAGACGCCATCTATGGCTTGTGCCGGAGAGATACTTTAATTTTAAGCACAAAAAGCTTCCTTCCCCCTCCCCCAATTGACAGTTTCGTTTCATGTAGCATCAGTGCGCACCGCCTGTAATGCCTCCGTAGTGAAAGCGAGCGTTGAACACTGCTACAAAAAATCAGATTTCCTGTGACTGGTCACTAAAGTTATTAAAATACAAGAGCGATGTACCAACGTTGCAGTAATACGTTTTAAAAAGATAAAATAAATAATATTCTGTTTCCAAGATTCATATTTTATTGGCATAAACATTAAAACTTTTGACAGCCTTTTAACGGTATATTACTGTTTCTCAGATTTCAAGTGATAATCTAAGTTTTCTTCTTTTTTCATAATTTTTTCCCGTCGCACTGCAGGTTATACCGCCACGGATGGCCGAATTCGTTAAGGCGCTGACTAGTAAGCAGGTCTGGGGTTCGAATCCCGCCAGTATCGCCCTCATTGACTGAGGTATTTTTCAAGGTTTTCCTCAGTCCTCATAAATGGCAAATGCCAGGTATCCTAAACTTAGACCTGGAACGTTTTCTCCCTTTAAAATAAATAAATAAATAAATCCTTTCTCAGTTTATCATTTCATCTCATGTATCATCAATTTCTACCCTACAGATCATCTTTCACTGCAAACACACGAAAAAACTGCCTTAGGAAGTAAATGACTCTATCAAACATTAATGTTTTGATAATGCAATCGGTGCAATGAAATCGCGGTCTCTTTCTAAGATTCAGTGTGCAACAGGCAATTGTCACATTTCCCCTGCATCACGAACCTCTCATCCAAACATTTATCTTATCGTCGGTCCTGGCGGTGTAGTGGTTACCATACTTGCCTCCTAAACCCAAGATCGCAGGTTCAATCCCGGCCAGAACCGGTAAATTTTTTCGGGTGTAAAAATCGTAAATATGGCTTCCTTCGGAAGGGAAGTAAAGCCGTAAGTTCCGTGTCGTAGATTTAAGGCACGTAAAAGAAGCTCAAACCTGAAAGAAAAGGTCTCTGAACAAAATTTGTCGACCGTTTCCTGCACTGAATTGAATGCAACGCTGATAACCTTAGATGTTAAAGAGCGTTCATAAATAAATCAAATCAACAACTTATCTGCACAGTAGCGTCATTCCAGTAGCTATAGGAAGTATGCGTGGTTGCCAAACGTCTCTTTTTTATAAAACGTTTTTCTACAAATCTATAAAAGATCGAAAAGAAAAAACGTTCATAGCCTTTTTCATTGTCCTTATCCAGATATCTTTCTGGTTCAAACATTTATCCCCCTTCCACCTGGTATTTCTATAATGGTTCTCGTATAACTTCATTTCCTAGCCTGTCTCTTCTTGTTGCTGCTAAAGTCAATCTTGAAAAGATCACTTCTACTGCCTATAATTCACTTTTATGTTTCGCTGATATATAGAGGTATGGAACTGTCATTGTCTTATAAAATGTTATTAATGTATCTTTCCTGTCTTTGTTTCTTAACTTTTTTCATTGTTACATAGATTTTTGAGAATGTTTCAGTTTTATTTTAATATGATTTCTTTAATGCCTGACGGTAAGAATGCTAAACTTTTAAAATTATGTGCTTGTCTATCGTGTTATTACTTTATACTAACTTACATGTTAGAGGCTAAGATGCCTGAAATGCTGTTTAGTTAAATTTATTTATGGAAGTAAAATTATATTCATGAATTATTTTTTTGGAATTAAATTATTACATTCTCATTATCTGAATTGATGAAATAGTAATTCGCATATAGAAATGTAATAATAAAATGTTATCTTTGTATTTCATTCATAAAAACATTTATTTTAAAATACAGAGTTTGCCAAAAATGTATACACACTTTAAGCAAAGAAAGAAATGTGCTAACATAACAAAACAGAACTCACACACACAAAAAAAAAAAAAATGATGAGCACTAATCATCTTAGACTTTTACAGTTACAACAGTTGCTCAAAATGCCCACCATCGGCGTCGATACACTTCTGAGTACGTTGAATTATTGATTAAGCAACGTTTACGAAAGTGTTCTCAGCGATTGCTGCACATGCCGTTTCACTTTCTTCCCGAAGTGCTGCCAGTGAAGCTGGTTTTCTACAGTATATAACATCCTTAAGAGTTCCCATAGGTAGAAGTCCAACGGAGTTAGATCCGGAGAACGCGGTGGAAACTCACTCGGACCTCTTCGTCCTATCCAGTGCCTTGTAAGATTGTGATCAAGATACGCACGTACATCTCAGTGGTAATGTGGTGGTGCACCATCTTGTTGGAAGTAAAATTCCTCATTTCCAAACAGTGTATCAATGGCGAATAAGACGGATGGCGTATCATGTTCAGGTATGCTGAACCAGTTAACTTCAAAAAAGGAATGATCCAATTAGACCCTTAGATGACAACCCACACCGAACATTAATTCCAGGTAAATGAATAGGTTTTTTCCCAAATAACATGTGGATTGTTTGCACCCAGTAGACACAGTTATGCCGGTTAACAGTTCTGTTCAAGTTAAATTGTGCCGCATCGGACAAAACAACTTTCTCTACGAAGGTCTCATCCTCTTGTATCATGTTCCGAAACCACTCACAGTACTGCATTCTCCGATCAGTGTCATCTTAAT
Source organism: Metallyticus violacea (assembly GCA_030762175.1). NCBI lineage: Eukaryota > Metazoa > Arthropoda > Insecta > Mantodea > Metallyticidae > Metallyticus > Metallyticus violacea. The sequence continues at coordinate 31,139,408 of CM060839.1, read as the reverse complement.
TTTATGCATGCAAAAATCTTGGGATGAAACCTTTCAACTTTGCTGTTTTAATAATACGACGTATGCTGGTTCTGCTAATCACGGTCTCACGTGCACATTGCTTTGTAGATTTTTGCAGTGAGTGCTCAAAACGTCCCAAAAGCATAGCCTAGGACGCAAGACTTGTTGCTGTACGAGGTCTCCCAGATTTGTCCTTGTGAACATCGCATACTGTACCACGAGTCTCACATTTGTGTCGAATGTGTGCAATTGTTACTCGCGTTGGCGGTTATGTTCTGTGCACACGTCTCCGCTGCCTTTGAAGTTCAACAACATTCTCAGTTTTCCAATACCATTTCAAAATTGCTTTCAGATGTTCAAACGATAATCTTGACTCCATTTTGTTGTAGCAACGCTAGCTTAACGTAATGTGAGTCACGTCTGTTTACAGAACATCATACTACACATTACTATTGCTTTTTGGTGCAACTTTGAAATAAATTAAATAGATATCTACTGTGAAAGTGTGTATACATTTTTGGCACCCTCGGTAGTTTAGTTCAGTTGATTGAATGTGATCGGATGCAAGGAAAATTTATTATCGAATAGTGTTCGAGTTAACCTATTATCGCGCAGAAAGTTTCGCAACTCCCCAGAGGATCAGATTTGTGCTGTAAGGCAGATGCATGAGTATTTCCCACCTTGATGTTTATTGCAATGTGGGGGAGGATGTTAAATAGATCCTGCAGTGACAGCCTAAACAATTTTACTCCTGCGATCACGGGACAACTGGCACAACGGAAATAGATGCACAATTTGAAGCGCATGGAAAACTCTAAAGTAAACAGGTTACTACACACATTATCATGTTCATCATTATGGTGAAACATGTCTTGTACTGCCAGGAAACAATTCAATTCTGCTTTCTCTGACAGTAAATTATGATCACATTGTTTTAGAAAAGGAATGACTCAATTCTGCTGCATTATGAGGAAACAGTAGAGGGAGTCAGTAACGTAAAATTCATAAAATTTTAACAAAATGCCTTTGGTGACAAATAGTACTAAATTTGGGAATGGGAGTGTATCAGTTTCAATTCTCTGAGCGCACCATTTAGCCAAAGGAGCTCGTTTTACTGACACATTGCTTTAATTGAGTAATGTGCTGAATGTTTTCCTTCTCTGAAAGACCTTCTCAAAGTGATATCAAGTGACATCTACCTGATGATGTTACAGGGAATCTTCTCCAATCTTCTCCATCAACGCGAAGGAATGAACTAAACATTTTCGTCTAAGAAGATAACTCTCGTAATGGAAGTGATGACTGCAGAAGTTTCTCTCTTGATCAACGACCGAAATTCTAAGAAATGACATTTGACTCCCGTTTTACTACTGAGGCATCACAGGTGGTGGTCACTGATGATATATGAGATGAAATGATAAACTGGGAAATTTTTTTTTTTAAGAAAGGAAACGTTTCAGGTCTAAGTTTTGGCTACCTCGCAGGCATTTGACTGAATAAAACCTGAATCAGGGAGGACAGTCCTGACGGGAATCAAGCCCTAGACCTTCCACTCCTGAACGACCGCGGCCACCCGTGGCTGTACTACAGAGAATGAAAGCATATGCATTATTAAGATCATCTTTCCAAAAAGATTTTGGAATGATGCAAACCTGGCGAATCACCGCCGAGACAGTTCAAGGTCACCAAGTGGAAAAGAACTTTTATTGTAGCAGTTTTAAGTACATATAAACAAGTACACCAGTCGCATGGACTTTAGGTCGTACGTGCTAACAATCAAAATACACATAAATGCATACATATATACCAATACATGGATATACTTACATCACACGTTTCCTATGAGTAATTTTATATACATGTATACAAACATTAATAGAATCGTTAGTCCTGAGCCCCCTTACTTATCCTGCTCCCCTACTCCCCTCTTTTCTATAGTCATTAACCTTCTTAATTGGATCTTCACTAGAAATATTCCCGATTTGTTTACGTATTTTCATGCACCAGCAATACCCGGCAGATGTTTAAACTTCTGTTGTAATTTACAAATTGTGGTGGCAAATTCTCATCTTAAAGTCTTTTGTTTCCTCGCATTCTGCCAGAATATCATTTTCTCCGCACAATGGCAAATTCTTTCTTCGAGAGCACTAACTGTTTTATTTCCTTTCTAAGCCCCTAATCTGAGCCATGCAAGGTTACTGCTTACTTCTCTCTCACAGACATCCCCCACACCTGATCTATTTGAGCCTGCAGGTTAAGCGATACTTTTTCTATGCATTGAGTCTCAGCATTTTGCCTATTTATATCTCGCAAATGTCAACTATTTTCGAATTATTGCGCGTAATGTCCTATCCTCTTAACTAATAATACCCTATGGCTGTTGTGAAGGACTTTGCAGCTTTCAGTGTATCGAGGGCTAATTCTACAGCCTAGATATAGCACCCAGCAATTTTTCTAAAGAAAAATCTACGGGTAGAAATAATTATGAGTGTAAAATGCAACCCCGCAGTAGATGTGAAAATGATTGTTCAAGTAATTGGGATTATATTGAAAAATTATTTTTCAATTATTTCCTTCACTTCAAAAAACCAATCAGGCCAAAAATGTTTTAAACTTCCTTTGGTATAACTAAATAAATCTAAATATTTATTACTATGTTTTTATTTTAAGTTCATAATGCAGTGTTGGTAATATTTGTTCGCTGTTTTGTGCAGATAGCAATTTTGATAAGTAAAACTAAACCACTCTCAACACATGAAAAATACCATAGGTACAATTGGACGTATTGTGAAGATATAGCAACAGACAACCCGGAGAGAGCTAAGCTTCTGTAATTAATTATTCTGGATTAACCTGCATCAAATGGAAAAGCGGCGGACCGTATCTAATATTGGAAACAGCGCGATGGACTAACGCCAGCTTGTATATTTGACAAGTAAAACATGTTACCAAAACAAATGCTAGTACCACATCCTAATATTGTCTTCCCGCTACGAAAATACATTTAGAGAGAGTTTGCAAATAGTAAATCCTGCACTTTAACCACAGGAGTTTTTTTTCTGTTTCCGAATTCTGCGTGAAAAAGTTAAGAAGGACTCATTAAAAGATTACGAGGTAGGGAGTCATAGAGAATAATCAATTTATTTAATGTTTTCGTCTTAACAATATTAAGTAGGTATTAGAGTAAATATACAGAAATCATTTTTCAACTTAATCTTCCTTTACTTCAATGCATTTCTCATATCTCTAGATTATCATTTCAATATCCCTGAAAATAATAACCCGAGGCTTTGTCTACAAAATGTGCAAATCAGCGTTTTTCAACACATTATAGTTCGAGAAATTCCTTTCTTGAAGTAAGAGTAAAAAAATAGTATTTGCTGGATGCAAGATTTGGGCTGTAGGGTAGATGATCTAGTTCCTGGAGTCGTGTGTTCTTAGCAGCCATGTGGCCTGTGTGCAGCAGATGAACTCCTTGACTCAGCATTCTACGTGTTTTTTCCAGGCACTGTACAATTGATGCAGTAACTCAACGTAGTACTTCCCAGTGACCGCTGTATTTCTTGAAGTCTGTTATCAGAATTGCTCTGAAGTCACGAAAATTGTAGCTATGGTCTTCTTTGTAAACTGTGGAACCTTGACGTTTCCAAGTAGCGCTTTACCCTTCTGCCACTATGCCACTGTTTCTGTTTTAGAAAGAGGATTTTAGTAGAGAACCATCCTTTTGTCCCCTGCCCTCTCGTTACCGTGTCAGAGGTTAAAAAACATATGACAACATTCCTTGCGCACTGGCATTTGAATTGCTGAAGGAACTGGGGGCGCCGTTTTTTGCACTGACTGAGTAATACGCAAACATTGATGAAGAATGCGATGCACAGTTGTTTTACAAAGCTCTAAACTTGCAGCTATTTATTTTGTTTTCAAATGTCTGTCACTTCTCAGCAAGGGAGGTGTTTCTTGTGTCAACACATCTATTGGTATATCTTCACGTGGACCATTTTCAAAATTCTCTCTGTCCAAACGAAATACTTTTGACCACTTCATCCCATTGGCGGAAACTTTTCCATACAGTTGTTTAATGAACATTTTTTAAAGTTCTTCTTCCATCGCGGATTAGGACCTCCCTGTTCCGATTTCACATTTTTGTTTCTATCATCTTTTTTTCTATTTTGGTTTTTCAATTAATATTCTCCTTGTGGGTTGTTCCTTATTGTTGTACTTTGGTTGCACTTCTATTTCTTTTCTTATGTCCTAATTTCTTATATGATTTTCTTTTGTGCAACCTTTGATAGATATTACAAATCATATATCTGCTACTTGAATTTTATTCTCTTCCCCCCTTTTTGTGCCATGGGTGTGTAAAATGTGTAAAATCTTAATTGTAAGTCTTTTCTCATTTTGTTTTTTATTTGTGACATCACAATCTAAATATTGAAAGTGTGATACTTGTTCTGTTATTTTTTCTTCTATCACAGTTTTTTACCTGGGAACACAGTTACTTCGAATTATGATATTGTATTCTTTGTTTATTTTATTTAGTTGATATATTGCTTTTTGTATTCCATCTTCCTTGCCAAAAATGCATACTATAACATGTGCAAATAGGAAAACATTTACTGATCTATTTTGTCCTAAGTCTTTATGTATAATTTTTTTCATTCTTTAAGAACGTCATATATATTAAATAATATTGGAGGGAGACCACATCCTTGTTCTAGTCAACAATTTGTTTTATTTCTTTTTTGACTTCCCATTTACCTTTATTATCATTTTTGTATTCATATATAAGCTCTGATGGTTTTAATTAGATATATAGGGTATATGTTGGACATAATATTTTCAATAATAATAATAATAATTTATCTTCTCTATCAAAGGGTTTTTATAGTTAGTTTTATTATAAAAATTATCCATACATAATCTTCCAGTTCTAAATCCAATTTGTTCCTCTCCAATTTTTACATTAAAATGTTTATTCTGTAGGTAATGATCCTTGCATATATTTTATACATTATATTTAATATCCTTACTCCTCTATAGGTTTTGCATTCGTTTCTTTGCCCCTTTTGAAATATTGAGATAGTTTTAGCTATCTCCCATTCTTTTCGAAATTTCTCCAACACATATTCAATAAATGTAATAGGTGTATGTAATATAAATCTTCCATGCTGTATTAATTTCTGTGTGATGTCTGTTTCTGGAGTGTTTATATTTTTCATTCTTTTGATAGCATTTTGCATTTCTTCTATTGTTATTAAATCTTCTCTTGTTCTTCCTTGTGCATATCACCCATATGATAATTTTTAGTAATATTCTATCCATTTTATTTTTGAGATACATGTTAATTTAGCTTTATTGCGTTTTGATTTAAGGTGTCTCATTACTTTTCAAGTAATGTTCTATTGTTATGAAAATCTATTCCATGAATTTAAGCCGCTTTCTTTTATTTTTACTTTTGCTATATTTCTTTTTGGTTATATAATGTACTGTATTGTCTTCGTAGGGTGTTTTTAGTTAAAAATTTAATCTGCATTCAATTTTGGAACATCATGCTGTATTTTCCAAAACATCTGGCCCTTATTATCTCCAGGCAAATGAATGACGTGGCCGGAAAGGAAATGTACTGTATATACTACTGAGACATTATCAGGCATTGCAACAATAAAGCCTGGTCTTCTATGTCAGGACGGAAGCTTATGGACGACACCGCGTACCAAAGAGCATACAGCACCGCACAAAACAAAAGTGTACCGCTGTATTGCAAGTCTTGTGCTGTGAACCTGCGTTGCTTTTAACACAGATGCTTGTCTTGCAAATGCAGGAACACCTGTTTATCATTTCCTTCACACGTGCTATTTGAATATGAATAGGCGTTACCCCAAGCAAATACAGGGTAGAAGCGTAAACAGGTAGGTTCTGACGCTGTCATAAATGCCAGAAAAGTCTGCCAATTTCTTTTTTCAATAAAATATTGAAATAAATGCAATATCCTGTAGCAGTATAACTGGTGACAAATAAAACTTAGTTGCTATGAAAAGTCACATGCCCTGTAAGGTGCTCAGAAAATTTCAGTGAATGTCTTTAGTATGAGAATGCTGTCAGCGCGATTAATTCTGAGAATTGACTAACATTCAAAGAAAAAGTCGTTAAGAAACACTGACTTATAAATGGTAGTTCTGAAATTCTATTCCAGCTAGGACCTCCCTCCCTAACTGATGACTATTTTCAGGTTTTTTCAGTCTCATCAATGACAAACTCCGGGATGTAACCTAAAAACAGGCTTGGTATGCTTCTTTCCTCTCAATTGAATTCCTTTACCAATTTATAATTTCATTAAACGTACAAGAATCGGCCCATAAATTTCCGGCTTGAAAGAAGACCATGATTTATTGTTGTGTTGTTCATGCTACCTGTTTCAGTAATATAAACAGTGCATTTTCTTCCCGGCCATAATGCAATCCGATGTTCAAAATTTAATATATAGCAATAGCTAAATGTTTAACTAAAGAAGAACTTTCACCCAGTGATATTAAACAATGCCTTCATTGAGTATATGAGAAAACTGCTCCTAATATTTCACTGTGATGGAGTGGTCCAAATTGGGGTGGGTGTATTGACGTAAGAAAATCTCTAACTTATCGATAGTGCAAGTTGCTCCCCAAATTATTTCTGCAGTTCAAATGCAAGTGCGCGTGGAATGTTGTCAGAAGCTCTTGAACTTTTGCCGTAGTAACAAGAGGGGAATTTTGAGATTCATCATCACTGGGGACGAAATTGTGGTCCTTTACTATAACCTTGTTTCAAAAAGAACTTAAATGGCGGAAGAACCTAGAAAGGTCAAGGTCAGACAGTTCACAAAGAAACGGAAGACAGAGGTTTAGTTAGACAATTGAATCAAGACAAGAGGATCTTTTCTTTTGTTCTTTGATTTATAGCAAATAATTAATTGAAATAGCTTCTAATTTGTTTATAAAATGTTTACTGAAGCTGCGGTAATCATATCTAAGAATGGCATGAGACAAACTCAGGTGTAGATCACTTTGTATTTTATTTAGCTTTTCAAATTTTATTTCATTTGCATTACAATTTGCGCTCTATCGGCAAAAGATATAAGTGCATGTCAAAATAAATCACATGAACGTTACGGGGCTAATTTTGTATATCCAAATTGTGAAATTCCGAGAGGTCCTAGGTAAAAAAATCATGCGGCCGACTCACCTGACTGAGTTTTTCCGTGGTTTTTCTCAGTCATTGTTAAGAAGGAACAAATGGGCTAGTATTTTTCTGCCAAGAATTCATCATCAATTTTTTAATCTGTATTTACGCCCTCTCTGTTTGCAGTGTTGTTGAGGGGCCCTGATATAGGATCGATCATCTACTCGGTATTCCATATGCGTCCAGAATAATTAGCTTTCCGAAAGGCGACTTACCAGGGCATTCGTGTGCAAGTTGTAGTAAACACAGCTAAAGAGTAAGAAAATGTTTACTTTTAAAGCACATAAATTGCTGGAAATATTTATTGCATCATTCAAATTATAGTCATCTAGAAAAATCAGTATTTTGAATTTATACTGCATTTGTGTTTCTAGGTATAACCTGCGTATTTTATACCATATTGTATCCTTTGATAGCCGAAATCTTTTTTCAAATTTCGTGTTTCCATACTCCTCAAAATTTTCATCTCTTTTCACAATGATCCGGTTTAAGTAATGCAGGTATATTATCTCGTTCTTAAAACTTTCAGAAAAATCAAAACGTACAGTCATTTTGTGTAACTTGACCTTAATCAACTTAGTTAATCGATCCAGCAATCGGTCAAATATTGATCGGGGATGGTGCACATGTTCTTGGCCTCCAAATTCAGGAATTGATTATCGTTATCACACTTTGCAGTGAAATAATCTAAAGATTGCCACGTGAAAATAGTTGCAGGAGAAAGGTTCAAAACAGCCCATAAGAAATACTAAACACTAAACATCGGTTATTTCCGACGAAGTAGGCTTAACATAGTGAAAGCGGAATCCCAGTTTAGGTTTCAGTATTTTCTCACCTGGCAGTGGGCGACGTTTCGGAGGCAGGCGATTAATTTACAGACCACTGCTAAGAAGCAAGAGGAACTAAATCATCGCGGTGTGCGCGGCTCTCTTTGTTAACATCCCCACGGGGCTGCACCAGCAAAGTGACACATTGCCGTGTTAATTAATATTGGTTTCTCAGAGGAGCTTCACCATCGCAACTGATGTGCCTATCTGCAACTTTGCGAACGCTTGATCATTACACGGAAAATACATTAATAAATAAATAAAGATATTTCCTTCGACCAGGCCATCTTAGGATAAGCTCAGGAATATTTGGCCATATTTGTTTACTTTAAAAATGCTTATTTTTCTATTACAATCTTTAAAAATACTGTGCCTTTTCTTAATTGTAGTAAACATATACAAAATATCAGCGAATGATGCAAACTATGCTGCAGTGCTTTAAACTGCACATAGAAAAATACCTAAAAATACTACTTCAAATAAGAATGTTTCCAAAACGAGATGCCTGTAATTTTAGCATGGATACTCGAGCCCTATGAACTTTTTCTGCTTATTTTGTTATTTTCTGCTTGTTCTGTTATATTTGGTTTTATTTCAGGAGGAAATTAAGCTTTTTTAATTCACTGCTAATGTATTGATCGAAATAAATTTTGAATTAAAGGTAATTTAAGCATAATAATTGCACTTTTGGGGTAGCATGTATTTATTAAGAACTAAAGCGAAATTAAATAAACAATAATTAACAGAGCATTCAAATTATGATTTATATCAACATTTGCTACACTCATATTTTAGTGTATTTTTCACAGATGAAGTAATATTAATAATTAGAATACTAAACGCATCTGTAAATCATATTTCTGTTAGCATTTTATTTAACTTTTTGTGAAAGTAGTCAATATCATTTGTCGTTAATCCATTTACATGTATTACCTTTTTTCCATTCATAGAACAAATTATATTACGTTGCATATAACAAGTAGACTTCTTTGGAACTGTTGAAGATGCAGCAACATTAAAATCACTTAAAACATGTTCCAATAGTACAAATGTACAACTTTCTTTGTATATTTTCATTCATGCGTTCACAAAGAGTTCCAGAATATTTCAAGCTATTTGTTCTGTATATTCAAAGCAATGGCAAATATGCATAGCATGTAATTGAAATTAAATACTAATTTTGTGTAAGTAGTGAAAACAATATTGTATGTAAAATGAGAGTAAACAAATTTTATTCACTCTTAGAAATTACCCCGGAAGTAAACTTTCCACTCATGAATAAAACCCTACTTTACTCTCGTTTCACAAATAACTATTACACACAAAAATTGTGCTGCTCTAAAGTGAGCTATCTATTCGTCGCCATAAATTAATGTATATTGCCATGACACCGGCAGAGAAGAGCTTCAGAAAGAGACGTTCAAGGATATGACGAAGGCGAAGAAGTAGTAGTAATAGTAATAGACTTTTATTACAGCAGTTTAAAGTATACACAAGTAAGTATAGCTGACGCATGAACCTTACGGCCATAATTGCAAATATCGTCCTTGTAACAATCAAAATACGTGTGTACATAAGATCGACCTTCATGCATTCAAACAAATCGATATACATACATCACACTTTTTCTAGAGTAATTTTAATAGAACCCTTTTCCGAGCCCTACTTCCCTTTACTCATTTCTCCCCAGCTCCCCTCTCTTCATTGTAGACATTAACCTTATTGGTCGGGTCTTCGCTAGAAATATTCCTGATTTGTGCCTGTATCTCTCATGCACCGACACTTCCAGGCAGATGTTCAAACTTCTGTTGCAATTCAGAAATTGTGCTGGTAAATTCTCATTTCTTAAAATCTCTGGTTCCCTGCATTCTGCCAGAATATACCTCCAGGTATCGCTTTCTCCGCATAGTGGGCAAATTCTTTCCCTGAGAGCACTAACTGTGTTATTTCCTTTCCTAATCTGAGCCATGCAAGACCTTTCTGCTCTCTCACAGACATCTATTGTAATAGACATCCTTGTCTATTTGAGCCTGCAGGTTAAGCGATACTTTTTCTGCGCATTGAGTCTCAGTATTTTGCCTATCTATATCTCGAAAATTCTGTTAACTATTTTCCAACTATTGCGCGTAATGTCCTCTCCTCTTAACCAAATTTACCAAGTATACCCTAGTCCTATATTGTCTAAACATTTTTTTTTTTATTTTTGATGCCCAACCTCTATCCCACCCTTCCCCTATTAGACCCCTTAGACAAACTGTTTGAAGAAGTGCTTCATCCCCCTGTATTATTCTTAACCAGCACTTAATTGTTTTTATTTTTAAATTCACCATTTCGTTAGAGATAGCAAACTCTTCACGAACCCCACAATTTGCTGTACCCCTTCCTAGGTGTAGCAGCCGTTTTAGAAACTACGTTTGTACCTTACCATGGTGTTTACCCCACCTCCAGATTTCGCCTCCCTACTTCATAGTTGACGTCACAACCGCCCTGTACAGAATTTCTAATGTTCTCAGCGGTGTTTCCGATATTTTTACTAAAATCTTTCATGCCTCTATATTTTTTATTATTTCTTCATAGCAAAAGTGACCCCCAAATATGTGAAATTCTAATGCCTGACCTGCATACTCCCACCTCCCTTTCCTGCTGTATACCACACCGTTCTTGAACGTCATTGTTTTGGTTTTCTCTTCATTAATTGCCATTCCTAATTCCTGACAATACGCCTCTAAGCAGTCTTGTTCCCTTTGTATCGCCACAGTTGGTCGAAGTTGTTAAGGCGCGGACTCGTGAGCGGGGGTCTGGGGTTCGATTGCCACCAGGTTGTCCTCCCTGATTGAGGTTTTTTCCAGGTTTACCTCAGTCCTCGTGAATGGCAAATACCGGGGAGGTCTAGGAACTTAGGGCTGGAACACTTCCTTCCTTTAAAAAAAAAAATACACTTTCCCAATTTATCATTTCATCTCATGTATCATCAGTGTCCACCGCCTGTGGTGTCTCAGTAGTAAAAACGGGCGTTAAACACTGCTGAAAAAAAAGTTACCTTTCTAGATGTAAGGCGGAGAAACACAAGGTGAAGTAAGGTCTCTGCCGGTTGCGGCGCGTCTAGTACGACGAAATGTGAAACACCGCACGAATGGGCAAGTTTAATAACTAAAGCTCTATATTATAGGCAATCCCTTTACTTTCTACCGCCACTACCCGCTTTCTATATACCTTTGTTTGACACATGCAAAAAACCAAAGCAGTAACATTGTTAATATGAAACGTTTATAATATTTGACCAATGAACTGCTAACGTTTATATTACAGTATTCTCTTCATGCATTTCGTCTGTGTGCATGGATATTATTATAGTCCGTTATTCAGGGTATCGCTTATTGTGGTTATTAAATTATTCCTGAAGCATACATTTCCTCCATGATATAGAACCATCCACTTTTAGCTATAGACTGTGGCTATTAAGCATTCCTAATGATTTATCAACCCTTTATATTGCACGTAAATGACTATATTGTACCCCCTGCATCCATAATATATTATGTGAACGAATGCGCCACTCAAGGCTCTAGAAGCAGTAGACCTGTATATTGATTAAAGCGAACTGGAATACCGAGACACAAAGCGTTTCTGAAATAAATTATGCAAATATATGAAGAAGGTATCTGCTTTTTCTTTTTCTCATTAATCGTAGTACATTCTTGCAAGGAGGGAATTTCTCAGAAGCCCCTGGTATACATTCGCCAAAATCATTATTTGTCAGCCTCTATATTCGCAAAGGGAATGGTGTCTCAATGATATTGTTTTAACATTTTGGAAGAAGCTCTATAATTCTATTTCAAATACTAATTTAAGTTTTTCTTTTTCATAAATTTCTTAATCATTTTCTAATAAAATGTGTAATTTTTAATTCTAATTTTAAAGTTACTTTAACCTTTTATTTTGAATTAAGGAAATGTATTTTATGTAATCCTAGCATTAAAACTTACGAAGCTATAAATCGTGCACAATTAACCTAATTCCGGCATTGGTTACCTAGTAATTGTACTCCATGAAGTCATCACCGCCTTCGAAACACAATTTCAAACAATATACCTGCAAGAAAAAGCTAAAATCGTCGCCCTAACAAGCATACCAACATTCGAACACGAGAATAATTTTATTAAACTAATGTTTTGAAACTAGAACAGCAATGTGAGCTATTAATCATCATAAATTAACTTCCATTATCTTTGAAACATTGAAAAACTGCAATAATTAAATATTTATTTAATTAATCACATTAAAATTTCTTTAATTTCACAACATTAATCTTTAACAATTAGTAATCTGTATTATACTAACAGAAAACTTCCCTAACTTTACTACATTGATTTGACATCCCCGACAGTTGGTAAATATTAAAAGCACAATCAGTTACATTAGAAAATGTTATTCCTGAGCCACTACTGATATCTAAGAATATAAATTTTAAATTACTTACCATATTAATAATCAATAAATGTTATATTATATGTTTACCACCTCTAAACACATGTCAACAAGATCTTTTCATTAGTTGAACTAACGTGTTTCTTTTTTCTCCATGTACAGAGCTTGTCATATTCCTTTTGTATACACTTTCGATTTTTGAGGAATTAAAAAACACTCAGCCACTTCAACTATATTTTTACTTTCTTCTGGAACGATAACCATATTTTCAATATCAAACATTGCATTGAATCAGCATTTATTTCCATTTGGTTTGTTCAAAACAAAAACACAATAACATCACATAATACGTCATATCTACTACATCATAACATCACAAATACTTTTTTAAAATATTTCAGTGCTAAAATTGTATACATCGTATGCAACAAGTCGATCTGAACACTAGTCACAATTTTATACACTAGTTACATAAATAATTAACATACACATATGAAAACTGTGTAAGGAGCATAGAATTTCTCCTGCATTTTCTAATAATTATGATGAAAATCTTATCATAAAAGTTGTGTACACAATATTTACAATACTTACATTGAAAACACAATGCAATAGTCCACAAAAGCAAAAGTTGATCCTTTTTAAAGAAAAAACAATCTTATAGTTTTGAAGGTAATAACACGCGTTCACAAATAAAGCTTTTTTTTTTTAAGTTTGTCGTGATCAGTAATTTGTACCACCATCTCTTGCATTTAGTACTGCTCGAACCCCCTTGGAATTGAAGGATTTCTACTTGTTTTATATCTACCAGTTATGATGGAGAACAGCTGATTCAGAGTCAACGATATATTTCCAGCATCCTCTAAAACTTTCAGCTGAAGATTATCCCACAGATGTTTAATCCAATTTAGATGTAGGGACTGAGTAAGTCAATCTAGTACTATAACAATGTGTCTTTGTAACCACCTGGCACACACACTGGGCATCATGCATGAAGGCATTCAGGACCAAACGCGCACCGCCACAGGTGGCTAAGAGGCTCACTCGTGAGCAAGAGGTCTGTGCTTGAATCCCGCCAGGACCTTCCTCCCTGATTGAGGTTTTTCCAAGTTTTCCTCAGTCCTCATAAATGGCAAATGCAGGGGAGATATTCTAAATTTAGGCCTGGAATGTTAAAAAAAAAATCCTTTCCCAATATAACATTTCATCTCGTGTATCATCAGTGTCCACCGCCTGAGGTGCCTCAGTAGTAAAAACGGGCGTTAAACACCATTCAAAAAAAAAAAGGACCAAATGCTTCACCTTCAGGATTCAAAACATTTTGACGGTATCTGTTTGCATTTATTATTCCATCGAAAGTCAGATTATCTTCGGCTAAGGACGCTCTCCTCCGCTGGCGTTCGTGAAAGGAGGCGTGTCTTGGTTCCACACAAGCCGGCAGAGAGTAATGAAATATGTTTTACTATTTACCATTATTCCTCCCTAGACCACGATGAAATGATCTTTGAATTTGTAAACTTCCTATATATATGCCTCAGTGTTTCTGCTTTACCTGTTTGCTTGTTCTCCTGGATACGGATACAGATCGAAACGTGATGCATCTTTGAAGGAAACACGGTTCCATTGTTCCTGTTGCACATTGACATGTTCCCAGTACCATGTAAGGCAATATGCTCCATTTCCACCACGACTCTTTCATGCAGTCTATTTTTAGCACTTTGGGTTGAAATAGTTAAATTGTCAGGTCACTTACCTCTTTTCTCTAAGGGCCTTTAGGAATCTCTCTTGTGCAGTAGTTGTAGTCTTAGGTGTGTCTGGGTTTGTTCTTCTAGACTGCCAAATTCTTGATAGCGACTCCACAGCCTGGATCTAACGCTTCTTCCGACATTCAAAGCTCTAGTAGTATCAGCTTGTGTTCCACCGTCTCTAATTATTTCAATCGCAACATTTAATCTCGACTGAAATAACACGGTGGAATATTTACTTAATTTATTAAACTTTTTCCTTTTTCTCAATATTTTAACAGAGAAAAGTTGCTACATTCCTACATTAAAAACCACTTATTTACTCAGTCACAACCTAACAATTTAATTAAATAATATAAATGATCATGTATTTATATGGTAAGAAAGATTACTTATACGCCAAGAATGTTATTTAAAATGTATGTTGTTCCTTAGATACTATTGATGTGTGTAGTCATTTTACGTCTAGGGGCGCAGTGATAAACATGGTTTATTTTGGAATCTGTTGACTGTAATTGAGTATCACAATAATTTATAAGACGGCTTTAAGAGAGTACATCAGTCTTATAATTACTACAGGCATTTAGGCTAAACGCAGGAAGACGAGCTTAGATCTTGAATGCGACTAGACAGTTGAGAAACCTACATATGAGTCCGAAACCCTCGCAGTATTTCTACTACTTGGAAAAGTTTTGAAGTTACGAAGAAGCCCCAATTTTTTTCTGTATCTTTTCTCCTTTGTGTTAATAACCGTCTCTAAAGTTTGCTTCTGTAATTATTAAAAGAATGTGTTTCAAATGTTAATACTTAGTGTGTTTCTTCGCAGTTCCACTTCCCTGGATAGACTAACATTTTTTCTTATTTGAACACGCTGACACGCGTTGCTGCGCATGCGTAGTCTAGTTTTCCCTCACATACAAACGCTACTTCAACACTGTTTTTACCACACCGTATTATTACTATATTATTGGCACAAAATTACTACATTATTTTATTATTAAATCCCCATCCCCATATGTCACAATATTTATTAGGATTAATTTACGAAAAAAATTAGAATAAACATTATATATTCCTACAATTCGGTCACAAAATATTAATGATATTTGTATAAAATCTTTAAACTGACATTTGAGGAATGTTTTCCCAAAATTCCATAGATGAAACATTTTATTAAATGGAATTATACATATCATTTGCATTTGTCATCCATATGATGCCTTGAAACCAGATTCACTAACTCCAAGTCGTGTGTGGATAGTGAAAGATATTAGTAACACTTTGAAAACTCGATAAATGCTCTCGCACTCGACTCTGAAGTCGATAGATGCTGTTACTTTCTTATATAGCATGCAACAAAATATTTAGTCAGTGAAATACAATGTGAACAGTTGATGCATTAATTGTTGTGGATTGCTACGTGCAAGCTTTGGTAACTGCACTTTATCCTCGTTTCCTTTCAAGGCGAATGATTATAAGGAGTAACAAACCTAAAGAATAACGCATTTGAACGTAAAAATACACAGTACTTTTGAGCAACTGCGATAACGAATATTGTTTGGCGTACAAAACCCGCATCTTGTATGACTTTTCATAACCGCAAGATCGTTGAACTCTTTTGGCATTAAAGACGCATTAGAAACATCCGCCCTACAGCCCACATCAAGATCGTTGCAAGTCTTAATACACTCGTATTACTTGGCGCCGAGGAAAGAAATGATTTGGTGTTTTATAAGTGATGGCGCCGGGGGGTGTGGCGGTCATAAAAGCGATGTTATATGGGGCCAGCTGGTAACGGGAGAGTTTTCGTGGAACCGATCCGACTTTATTCAGGTTAACACGTCAGCTGCGCGCTGATACGCTTCAGATGATAAAGCATCTAAAATCACACTTAATGGGGAAACAGCCCGAAGAAAAAGAACTATTTCCGCGTAAAGTGCCTCACTTTGGACAATAATTGCACCGTGATGCTCCGTCGGAATTCGCCGGTAGCTCTGCGCAACAGTGGGAGTATTAACTGATTTACATACGACGTAGTGGGCGAATATGAAACATTCAAACAGGGAGTTAACTTTGGCGAGGAGTATTTTATTAAATTAGTCGATAATTTGACTGCAATTACCTCTGGGACATTTAGAACTTGCAAATGCAAGAATAAACCTCCCACACCGCAGAGTAAGACTTTCGACACGGGCTCTAAAATTGTCCAAGACGGCGCCAACTATACCCAGATCAGTTTAACTTTTATACACCAATTATAGGATATTTTGATGTAATTTCCATACGAGATATTCACAAGTGTTTTACATTAGACGTATAAAAAGTGCGGCACACAGTAGCTTCGTAAACAAAGCGAATTCCTCACCAAGAAGAGTAATTTTAAACAAGGATATAAAATGAAAATTGGCCTTGGTAATTAATGAAATGAAATAAGTTATGGCACTATAGTATTAGCATATCAAAAGCTAAAAGCTAACTGAAAATAGAAAAACTGAGCTATAATACATTTCTTAACTAGGTTGGTTTTCTTTTTCCTTCAAAATCACTTTAAAGTTAAATCTATTGTGAAATTACTCTAATTTTCAAGAGTAAGGGAAAAAATTAGAATTTTTGCAATCTATAAGTATTGCAAAAGGGAAAAAACATTATTATTATTATTATTATTATTGAGATTAAATCACAAAAATTAATGGCATACTATTAATTAAATGAAATATATGACCACTGATAGATGACGCTAATGCTGGCAACTGGGGAGATGGCCTGTCAGAGGAATGTGCTGATAACGTCCAACTGTTCATTATTAATATTCTGCTTTTGTTATCGTAAAGAGATGGACCTTAAGTATTTGAATAGATGATGATACGCACGCAGTGCGTAATGTTTTACTTTGCAATTAAAGCCCTCCTCTCCCCCCGTATATGTCGCTAATCATCTCTTCAGGGCCCAGCAGTATACTGTGCGGATATTTTTTTACATTTTTAAATGTAACCATGGTTATGAACTGAGCCCTTGATATCATCTTTACATGCACATGTTTTAATTTAAAAACAATTACTATATACTAAGCAGGTAAACACAACCAACAACAAACAATCGAAAGTGTCGTCGATTTTTATTGACTTGAAATTTCATTTAAATGTTATTGTAGTAAAAACATGTAAGGCGAACGTTTTCTGAAGGTTATTACAGAGCGCTCGTATATACAAATACAATTCTCACACTCAAATTAGATTTATATTTCACAGATGCTATCTTTACGAAAATGCTTTTGTTAAATATAAAACATATGTGTCGTTATAAATATGGCTTATAAGCTGAGTTAATTTATGCTTTTATTTTGAAATAATCGAGATAAAATTAAATTTCGGTTTTCAAATATATCCTTATTCCTATTAGTTCCATTTTCCTAATTTTCAGAAACAATTTTTCTTATTTTATTTAACTGCTATATACCGAATTTTGTTGTGAAAAAATAAAGATTGGTACCGCTGGAGCGATTTTAAATTTTGGTTTTCAGGTAAACCCCCACTGCTAATGATCCGATTTCTTTAATTTTCAGAAACTAATTTTTAATTTTATTTATATTCTATATAGGGAGTTTCGTTGCGAAATAACAAATATTGGTACCGCACAAGCGATTTTTATATTTTGAGATTCAGGTAATCCCCGGCTCCTAATTAATCTGATTTCACTGATTTTCAGCAAATGTTTTTCTTATTTTATTTCAGTGGGATATACTGAGTTTCCTTTAAAAAACAAAACAAAATACGACCGCTGGAGCGATTTTTAAATTTCGCACTAACCCCACTCTGTAATTTCGCTTTCCAGGTATATTCCCACTCCTAATGGCCCGATTTCCCTGATTTTAGTATATTAACTTATTTTAATGGCATATACCGAATTTCGTTAAAAAAACATACATTTCGGCCGTTAGAGCTATTTTTAAATTTTCTTTTTAAGATTTGCCATAGGTTAATCGCACCCCCAATCGTTCAATTTTACTTTACCCGACGAATTGTGTTTAATTTATGGTTATATGGCGAATTTCATTAATAAAAAACAAAAATTGTGATCGCTATAGCCTTATGTTGGCATATATATATATATATATATATATATATATATATATATATATACGGTTTTCGGTGTCTATTATGTAGGATTGGTGGAGATTTGAAGATGTTTTTCAAAAATCTTTTCATTGGTACAACCGAAATATTCCTTCGGGATTCGCTAAAAACCAGTAGCTGTACAGAATGTCGTTCTTCGACTATTTATTTTATAGTCGCTGCAGTTGTATATTTTTGCCTATACATATCAATGGATAAGGGGTCCATTTTTTCATAAAAACAATTTAGAAAATATCTGCTCCTCGAGTCAATGTATTGGAAAAGGAACCGCTGGCCGAAATGATAGGCTCTTTGGATAGACAGCTTTCAGTGTTCTTATGTCAGATTGGTGAATAGTCGAGATATGGAGATGCCATCTTTATTCTGCAGTGTAGCAATGATCACATTACATGTGTTGCAAACTGCAACAAATGAGTTCATTGGATGGTTAGAGTCGAAGGAGGATATTTCCATACTTTAGTCTTGCTTAATGACTGGTCGTTTGTGCCTACGTCTTTAGCAGGGGCGCCTCAGGGAGGAAAGGACGCAGTAGAGGAGACACTGGCTGGCCAGTACCATTGGCGGCGAAGCACAGATATTGATGAGACCCTTAATATGTTTCCAAATGGAATACCCTGACGCAGGGGGTGACGCCGACCAAGAAATTTGAGCCCCTCAATCGTCGGACCTGAAGCCTTTACAAAGAGCAACCACACGGCCCACCTTGCTCTAACTCTTTCGAACCTGTAACAAAACCAACGGAAATAAATTACATAAAATGCAAGAGCGGAAATTTTGAGGAAAGGAAATTTATCCCAACAATCAACTTGTGACCAAGGGAAACCACGAAAAAAACCCATGCTCAGAATGGCCGGCCTTAACGAGTCCCATGCGTTAGCGACTGGTTCACCCCCGCTAAGTTCCGGTATGTGAATGTATTTGAACTCGAGGCATGGGCAATTCGGTCCTAATATAAATCTGTTTTGGGGCGAAGCTTGGCTCCAATTACATGAAATGCTAATTCATAAAACAGCCTAACCTGGTACTCCAGGAACCCCTGCAATATAAAAGAAATAAGCGGAGGGAATATCTTTTTGGAAACAACAGCGACAGGTGTATGCAAATAATGTGTATCTTTTTTTTTTTTTTTTTTTTTTTTTCAAAATCAACCCCGATCGTTAAAAGAAATGCATAAGACAATAAAGCAACTGAAAAATAACAGTAATAAAATGTTTCCGTTTCACACAAGTAACAGTTGGTAATTTACTTTATGAGCACTCTCTTCTCTCTCTATTTCTACTTATTTTTATCCTTAGCCAACAATTTTCCCTAACTTATTGTAATCCTTAATTAATTTTCTTTAATGTATTATTTCTTGCATCATTAGTTTTGTCACACTCGACTATATACCCTCTCTTCCTCCACATAAAGGGCATTGAGTCTGAACAGTTCTCTTCCATTATTATTTCAGTCTCCAAACATAACTCGTTTCTTTCCCATTTACTTTTCATAGAAACATAAAATATTCATGCCCTCTTTTTGTCTACACCACTAAATAAATTTGTATTTCAGTGTCCTCATTTCGTTTCCTAACTTATTTCCAAAAATATTTTATATTATTTTCTCTTCATGCGTCACGTCTATCCTGGTGGTGTAGTGGTAATCATACTTGCCTCTTTTAATCCTGACCAGGATCGATGGATTTTTTCGGGCGAAAAAATCCTAAGTGTGGCTCCCTTCGGAAGGGAAATAAATCCGTGGGTTTCATGTCATAGATTTACTGCATGCAAAAGAATCTCAAGCCTGAAAGAAGAGGCCTGTGAGCAAAATTTATCGGCCGTTTCACGCCCTGAATTGAATGGGACGCTGATGACCTCAGATGTTAAACAGTATCAATAAATAAACCAAATCAACAACAAATCCATGCATCACCTTTAGTTTTAAATTACTTTTCACTACCTCTGTCACAAAATAATAGTCGCATTTCTTTAGAGGGGTATTTATTGACAATGAATGAATACTTATTTATAGAGATTGCTAATAAAATTGATGATATTAGCAGTATTCGCAAATGACCAGTCTCTCATCATGGGTACAGCAGCACAGGCGGAGATAATATCGGGTTGCAATGGAGATCTAAACGCAAACGTCACTGTCTCGTAGTTTGTCGCAGTTCTTCCCATCAACCTTCATACATTTAATCATGAACACATTATTCCGTGTCTCTGCAAGGAATCTTCGAACAATGGTACTATGTTGCCAAATTTCTCAGCACTTTCCGATATCTGACCTCTCTTTGCAGGACAGCATTTTCTGGCACGTAGTAGGTGATCAAAAATTGCCCACTGATGATTATCTCCAATATCCATTCCTACCATTGTTTGATGCTACGCTCCTCTGGTTACATAAACCACACAACATTACATGAAATAGCTGCTGCACTTGCCTAATGCATTATGAGCGGAACACTGGAATAGATAAGACCTCTTAACACATTATCCAGCTCCAAGCATGTCTCATATGCTTTGAGAGTGTCTGTAGTTCAATGCTCTGTGCCTACCTGGTTTTAACTTTCGTTTCTAGAGTGAACAACGTAATTGAGAAAACGCGACTGTTATTTTGGAACAGAAGTAATATTATGTAACTTGTTCATTTTTACCCAGCATTTTTCTTCAGATTTGAAACAGTTTTAATAATATTCTCTTCCCCTAACTTCCAAATTATATACCAGTGTTTTAATGCTCTTTCCATAACCAAACCTTTCCTCGCTTCCCGTCCCAATTCCATTTCAATTTGCAATTTCACTTAGTAATAAAAGTACTTCTCTTCTAAACAACCTATGAACTAATTCTGTAATCCCCAAATTTCAATGTCTTATAAAAGTCTAGACTTCATCATAAAGGTATACTCTCTATAGCCATTTAAAATGTCTTCAAAAGGAAATGTACAGGATAACGAATAATTGCATCAGCAAATTCCGGAAATGTAGAGAAACTAAAAGCAATCAGTTGTAACATCTTCTTGCGTGGTAAATTACGTTTTAAGTGTTTATTACTAGAAATTTGTGATAGATACCCTCTGGTGTTTCAAGTTGAACTGTACTGTACTGCGGACTTTCCAACACTCGTTCATTACCGCCATCGGCCTGACTCACGCAAATCTACCGTGGGTGCACACGGACGCGCAAAAGATTGCTCATTTTATTTTTGTGTAGAACATCTTATAACAGCTCCAGTGTTATATAATTTGTCTCTATGTTGTCTGAATTTGATTAGCTTCAGTTGCAATTTTAGAGTCATACTAAAAAGTTTTATGATAAGCAGAGCCGAAAGTTAAGGCATTTTTGGATAACATAGGCAGACAAAGCACTTTAAATTCTGTTATTTAGGCGTTTAATAAGTGAAAACAAATATTAATGTAACTCATTATAATTGAAAATAAGCATTTAAGATACTTAATAATTTCTTTATCACATAATCAAAGTACTTAAGCTTGCTTTTCTTGCTTACAAGCAAAAAACAGATGTTTCTTCAAGGTATCAACTGTCATAATCAGTCCCTTGTCAGAGAGAACATTTTTCATCATGGAAAAAGGAAGTTCCACTTCTACTGAAGTGATTGCAGCATATTTGAACAAGTTATTTCAGAAGGACTGTTACAGCTGAACATTCACCTTTCTAACACCATGGAAATGTTGATCAATACAAAGTAAAGTAGTTTTGAATAGTCCTGGCGAATGAGCAAAACATGTGCTGTTGTTTCTGGTATAGTTCCTTTTGTGTTTATGCATTTATAGGGAAATCAGGTTAGTATCTCTGTTATTCGGTACTGAACACATTGTAGGGACGGTTTAGTGCACAGCTGTACAGCTCTCGTCTTTCTCGCTTGCAATTGTTTGTTACATTTATGTAGTTGAGAAGTTATCTCTACCACAAATTTCATACAAATCGCGCAAATCGATACAAAGTCATTCGCTAGGACTATTCAAAACTACAGTACTCACACCGCCTGTGGTGCTTCAGTAGTGAAAACGGGCGTTAAACACTACTAAAAAAAAAAAAAAAAAAAAAAAAAAACAGTACTCACCTCATATTCTCTCTATTTTCTGGTATTCGTATGCCCGAGGTAATCGTGAGTTTCTTTCACTAATGAAGGTTCTTCTACATAAAGGGCTTAAGTGATTGAGATGAGGAGAAAGCTTTTGACTGCTTGAAAATAAAAAAAAAATATATAAAAAATTCTCAATAGATATTTTTGTGAGGTGAACATGTCATTTAATTTTATAACTTTTTTCACCACAAAATATTGAAATTTTTCATATGCTTTTTAAAATGCTAAAATAATCGCAGAAAAACCATAATGATTCTAAACAGACAATGATTCTTAACAGACAACAACATTTTAAACCTTAAAATAGCCAATAGAAGCTAAAATAAGCAAAAAAGGCAAAATAAAAACTGGCCTTGTCGATCCCAAATATACGGAAACACGTTCATTTCTATCTGACTTAAATATTTCCACCCTGATAGAAAATGCATTTTGACTAACTTACGGGCTCTGATGATAAAAGGTTTACAGTATATTACCAGAGTTTATGAGCATATTGAACTTGATTACTTTTAAAATGCCTTAATCTTTCGTTTATTTTGTTTGTTTTTTAAATTCTCTTGGTTATTGACAATACATTATGTTTTATATTGCACTATGCCTATCTTATGTTTACATGTGCAATAAAATAAAAATAAATTGAAATAATATATGACTTGACACTTTCAGTAAACCTCAAACATATCTAAAACGCGTGCCATTTACCTAATATCTACATACATGTACGTTCTGAAAGCAAAACAAAAAGAAGTGAGGAGAAAGGCGTCGGAAGCAGCATTCTTCTTATTAACACCATACAACACCCCGTGGCGCTTTCTGGCTGTATGATAAAACACCTCCCTGCCAACAAAAAGGACACGACAACTCTTTACAACTTAGAAGTAAACACATAACGTTGTTCTTGTAACTTCTTACCGGTAAGTGACATGAAAAATGCCTTTTGATGTTCCGCTAGTAAATCCACTTTAATTTAGATTTGAAGTATGGAAACATTGATGTCAGTGAGAGATTTTATCTTGCCTACTTTCCGAACTGTGCTAGGAAACAAAGCAAAGAAGAATGAACAGATTTACAGCTTGTGAAAACTAATTTATAAAAACAAATGTTTATAGTTGCTAATGCAGGCTGGCGAGAAAAACGTTTTCTGGACAATTTATGTTCGTGTGTCTTCTACAGTGAAAGTCTTCTAACCTTTTGAAACGTTAGAGATAAATTTAAACAATTTGTTATATTAGTAATAATTGCAAAGTGTAAATTTGCATATTGTTTTTAATAATAACAACCTCAGTCAGGAAATGTATACTGAAATTGTTTTAGTGTGTTTGAGACATTCCTGATGGCAATAGCACAGACATGCCAACGAGCTGAGAATGCAATCTACATCTCTTGAGAAAAATATATTTAATTTATTTGAAGTAGTTTCCTTATAAAATAGAGATGAAACGCAAGTTAACAGTTAAAGACAGAGCGTCTCTAACAGCTTTAACTTCGTTTATAAATGTTCATATTTGTCAAGACTGAACATTCAGAAGTGCACATATGAGGAACAAGGTGATATAGGATTTCAATTAACTGTAGGAAAGTACCACTCATTTTATATTCAAATTATTAGAAATAATTCAAAGAACATCAAAAGACTAAACAAATTTAGTGTAATTTGAAGTGTGAAGAACAATTAAACAGAAGCAAAATTGTGTATAGGAGAGAACTTTTCATTTCGATATATTCTTTCTTCTTTATTCCCTTCCCAGAGATTTTGACACAGAGAAGATGAACGAATTTTAAATCCTAATATATTTAAAATATCATATGTCAAGTGTCAAATTGACAATGTGTCAAAATAGTAGTGTAACAAAATATATGTAGATATTGTTTAACAGGAGAGGTTACTATCTGTGAACTTTTGGAGCCTAACCAGCTGCCGAGGTTAGCATATGTGTAGCAAGAACCGCAATAAGGTTATGGGACAGAGAGACACGATCCCGGGACAAACTATTGGAAACTTTTTTGTCAACAGACCTAATCCCATACTTACCAAAATACTCCTGAAGCTGGGAAGGAAGAGGTTAAGACGAGTTGTGGGACTAATTACTGGACATGGCCATTTCAGGAAACTTCTCCAAAAAAATAGGACTCTTTCAGGGAGAACCCATCTGTAGATTGTCCATTCTTGTGATTTCTTTTATCCTCATAGTTTGATATTAATTATGCAATGAGGGCAGTTTACATGGCCCGCACTTAGATTTGCCGACAGCATTCCCTCTTTCAGTCAGTTGCGAGCGGGATTTCGATGCAATACGAGAGTGAGATTTCATTAAATAATTCCACTAATGTTGAGTAATGGTTAGATCTTTACTGTGTCGTCATATATTCATTTTCAGGACAAACATCACGTACAGAATGTCAAATGGCAGAACGACACAAACATTAAAGGCGTACATTTCCTGACATCCCGGTTTCAACACAAAAAACATTAAAGTTAGTACAGAAGTATAATGAAACGAGTTCTGTGATAGGTTGGAAAAAAAATCGAAGACGTCATGTGCCTACAGAAGAAAAACTTGATGAAATAAGAGCTTCCATTAAAGCTCTCCTCGTTCTCCAGATCTTAGGGGTTCCGGTTTTTATGTTTGGTGATATTAAAAAATAGCGTACACTGCACAAACTTTCGCATACTGGAGGAGCTTGAACAAATTTTCACAGTTAGTTCCATTTGTGATGGGCATAATTTCTTTCGGACCTTTTAAACTGTTCTCAATGTACTTTTTCAGGTTTATCAGTTCAGAACATTCCCCCAGTTTAAATTCAAAATGTTCCCCATGACATTAATATGTGAACGTACATGATAATGAAATAACAGGAGAACGCCTATTCTAACATGTGTTAACAAACAAGCATAAGAAACGTGCCCTTGTACGGAAAGAAAGAAATACACTAGATAGTGCGTTTCATTAGCATTGCTTTTCCTGAATGACAACGGTAGGTCATGCGGTCATGCATCACACACAAGCCTCCTGATAAAATTAGTCGGATTTCCTCTCATTTCTCAGTTAGGACGCGCACTAATTCCCCGTTCTATGATAAGGTAGCATATCGTACAGTAGGATTTAAGTCGGGCTGCGCACAAGCCAATCCATCAATCGGATCTGGCTGGCATTTTTGAGGGACTTCACTTGCAGCCCGTACCGTATGAGATTTAGCATTATCAAATGAAACCAGGTTCCACACGGGCCAACCTATAAGAAATCTAACATGAAGGAACTGTAAATTTGATTTGTCTGGTAAAAAGTTATATAGAAAAATGCGATTGTGTGAACACCATGTATGTTTAAATCTATTGTTTTCTTGCTCAATGTGGTAAATTTGTCGTATATTTGTATAACTAAATACTTTCAAAAGAAGTTAATCTGAAAAAACTAAAACTAGACATTTTAAAAGATGATAGCATACATTCTATAAATGAGTGTGTTTATATTTAATATAGAATTTCAACATGGACGGAAATAAACTCCAAGGAATATAGTAAAAATAATAATTATAAAAATATATCTATTATTTTGGAGTATTATCAAGAAGATTTTCCATATTAAGTAATTTTGTTAAATTATATTTGAAACACGCGGGGGATGCGAGGCCGATTAAGAAGTCAGCAGTGCTACGAAGATAGCTCCATAAGTTTCCTGCCTCGCCGATAAGGATTATCGCCTTCACAAAATCCTTACCTGGTGTCATACCTTATCTGTTAAGTAAATAATTGCAGCTGTAAATTATGATACGTTGTGTTCATTTGTTTAAGTATAATTGCATAAATAAAGCTATGTGTAGAAGATTGTGATATGCTCAAAATGGAGTATTATTAGGTTCTTCACAAAAGAATGACTTAATTCAATGACATTAAACAGCAATTGCCCGGTGTATATGGGGAAGCTTCCGCCTCATATGGGCCAACTTTTTCGAATGGGTTGAGAAAGCATTGAAGACAAAGAGCGTGCAGGTCGACCCTTGAAAGTGCTCACTCCTGAAAACATCGCTCTTGTGGAAGGAGAAATTATGAAAACCGGCAGCTCAAAGTTACAGAAGTAGCAACAAAGTTGGGCCTTTCTAAAACAATAGTCCTTCGAATTATTCATGAACATTTAAACATGAATAAGGTTAGTGCAAGATGGGTGTCTAGACTTCTTTCCTCAGTCCAAAAGCAGCAACGAGTCACCTGTTGTCAGGCATTTTTGGAGCTCTGCCGTGGCAACGAGAGAGAGAGAGAGAGAGAGAAGTTCTGCAAGCCATTGTTACAGGAGATGAAACAATGGTCCTCTATTATTATCCCTTGTCCAAAAGAGAATCAATGGAGTGGCGTAAACCAGGCGAAGCACTGTTTGTAAAGACCAAGGTCACTCAGTCAACCAAGCACAATCTTTACTCTTCATTGACTTCAAGGAGAGGAACACCACAGTAACTGGGGAGTACTATGCTGGCCTACTGCAAAGACTACGTGCTTCTATCAAAGAGAAAAGCTAAGTGGTGGTGCGCGCCTTCTTCACGACAACGCACCTGTGCACACGGCTCTTGCCGCAAACGAAGTTTGATCGACCATCCACCCTACAGCTCAGATCTAACTCCCATTGACTATTTCCTCTTCTCAAAACGCGAAAGACCTTCGATGAAGGTACTTTAAGTGTGACGAAGAAGTGATGGACGCTGTTTATGCCCAATATGCAGACAAGACTTCTATTTGGGGGGGGGAGGTTGAAATGTTAATTTAAAGACGTGATAAGCGTATTGCAATAAAGGGTAACTATATTGATAAATGAAATATAATTTTTGTCTTTATCATGCCTAGAAAATGGTTAGACCGGAAACTTATGAACCTACCCTCGTACTTTGACTTGAGAGCACTGGTTATAACTATCGGCGCGCAAGACAGATATATGTGCTCTACTTCTAGGTATGGAATTATTTTTGAAATACTTGCTTGCTTGCAGCACAAATCTACAGCAGTGTTTATTTATCTTAATAATTTAAAATCGTACTATATTTTTAGTTTGCTTTACCTTGGCATGGAAACATTCAAATATGTATTAAATAAATTTTCTTTTAATCTTGCAAATTGGTGCTTTACAAATTTTATAACTAGAAATATATGAGTTTCCAAATGAACTATTGTTCAGATTTCCACTTTTAAGGATTCGAGAGCTATATCCTATAAAAAGGAAAATTTAATAAAATACGATAACTTTGGTGAGTTTTTACATGAAAGTTGCGAATTATACCTGGAAATGCCATATTTCACAAAAACATTCGTATTTATATACTGTAGTTAGTAGTAGTATAACATATATTCAAAATTAAAAAAAAAATAGGCTTAGCTTGTTCTAATTTTCCATAAGCCACACTTTGGGAAAACATGAAATTTTTCCAGACTCCAAAGTGACCTCAACTCAAATCTTGACCAAACTCTAGTACGTCGAAAAATGTCATGTTCAAGAATTAGGGTTGTAAGAATAACGTTCACCACTATTCATACCACGTATGGTGCTACCCAAATCTTTATTTATGTGTAATGATACCCTTTCAATGTTCAGCGAATCTCAGTTGAGTTTCTTTTAGTCTAATTAAAATTTTGGTCTAATTAAAAATCTCCATTGGTGAAACTTGACCATTCGTATAGAAAATCTTATGTAGGTTAAGTATAATATGAAATTTGCTTTGCCATGTTATAAAATTATAATTAAGAATAATATGTTCTCAATCCTCCAACTCATTCTCTGGTAATTTTACCAATAAAGAGCGCTATTGCGTTACATAGAACTGAAGGAGAAAACAGTCCCGCGTAAATTAAAACGCCAATAAGAGTTTAAAATTAATTTTAAAATCAATTAGTCATAGTAAATTGTATTTTCTGCTAAAATAAATCAATTACACTATTCTATAGTACCATAATATAATAAAAATAGTGAAATAACTTTTTTTTAAAAATTGATACCGTCTGCATCCTGGTTATTCTGTTGAACTTCAGGTGCTGTAAAATGCCAAAAGAGGGCAGATAATCACAACGGTGTGGCCAAGGCTAGCCTACACCGTTAATGGATAGTCTATTGAGATCCCCTTCATCTCTCTCCGACAGTGACAGAAAATCACTACTGCGCTTGCGCAGTGCAGATAGCCTGCCACAGTATTATTGGTGATCAGTTATCTACGTCACTAGCAGCGTTCTAGTTCAAATAAGGAAACATTTAACACGTCAATAACAATTACCACATAAAAACCACACACTACTTAATAAATGCTTCGTTCCTGGAAGTCTCTACTCCAGCTGTTTGTTGTTCGTATATGTGAAAATCTGTAAAATTCGATGTAGGCAAAGCTAATAAGCAGTGTGTGGATAGTATATATTGCTGGTTTTAAGATAAATACTTTTCATTTTTTCCTCAAAATTTTGTGGCTAATCGTATTCAAAGCTCTTACAGTCAATTTTTGGAATAATTGCCTGTGAGTTTTAACATTCAAAGAACATACTTAAGTAAATTTATGTCAATGAAATTTTCTAACACTAACAAAATATCTAGTTAACATATTTTGCATTAAGATGCAACATTTTTACTATGCAGGGTTATATTAATTAGTGTACAATCTTGGTAATTGTGACAAGAGTGAATGTTTAGCACGAATGTTCAGAATGAAGAGTATATACTACTGTTGCATGCAATTTTAGCATTGAAATATTTTTATATTGCATTATTTCTTAGCACTCGATTCTATGACGATGTTATCTTGTTTTTGTTTTGAAGAATTCAGATTGAAATGTATGCTAATTCGTCAATGTTTGATATTGAAAATATGATTATTATTCTAGAAGAAATTATACAAGAAGCTTAGGATTTGTTGTTTCCTCAAAAATCGAAAAGTATATACGAAGAAGAATATGACAAGTATATACAGAAAAGAAAAACCTATTAGTTCAATTAACCAAAAAATCTTCTTGCACGTTTTTCAGATTTGGCAAATATATACAAACATTCATTTATGTATCTATCACCTGTTAAGACTTCCATTTTCTATTAAAACTAACTCAGTACGGACGTCAATAGACACTCCTGCCCAACCATCATTCCACCACCTCCAAACGGTAATTTTTTCGGAAATGCAGCATTGTGCAAATCGTTCTCCTCTCCTTGTCCAAACTCTTTCACGTCCATCAGGCGAACGCAGATTGAAACAGGACTTGTCTGTGAACAGAACACAGCTCTACTGTTCATTTCTCCAATCCCTTTGATTATTTGCAAAACGCAATCGTTCGACCGGCGCATTCTGAGCAAACTGGGACCAGTTGCAGGTCTACTTGATATTAGTTCGTTTGCTTTCAACCTTTTTGGCCAAAATTGGACGTCCGTGCATGTTAACAAATTGCTGGGCTACAGTCATAGCTGGCAGGTTGCGCTCCCTAAGAACTGTCAACACCACGTACCTGCCTTCATTTTAATTTGTAGCTCTCGGACGACCCAAACCTGGTCTTCTGGTATATTCCTGGGTCTCTCTAAACCGTTTTAAGACTGTACTTCTATCCATATTCACTACATTTGCAATGTAACGTAAACTGCGTCCATCATCATTTAGGGCTATAGCTCTAGCCACATCTTCAGATCGAATTTTTTAAGGAGAAATGTGACAACCTTACTTACATTTACAGCATGTAAAAATAAAGAAATAATGATAATGAAGCACAAAATGCTTAAGACAAATTTGCTGTATCTGAGACTTTGTACACAAATTGAAATATTCGGCTATAATGGCTTGTTTACAAAACAGAAAATATAGCCTACATGTCTCCATGACAATAAATGCCCGCCGTAATATTTTATAAGCAAATATATTGCAATATACAAGCAAATAAGTGTCTGGTGTATTTTTTTGTTGTCCCTGAGATTAGTATAATATTTATTGATCAAATGTGGTAAGTAACTTAAATTTTAGATTCTTAGATATCAGTGGTGGCTCAGGAACAATATTTTCTAATGTAACTGATTGTACTTTTAATATTTACCAAGCGAAGTAAATGTCATAGATGTAAAATCAATATATTAACGTTAAGGGAGTTTTCTGTGAGTCTAATAGAGATGGTTCGAGCTTGACGTTTTGAAATGAAATAAATTGAAAAGTGATTAATTAATTACATGTTTTAACGTTTCCAAGATAATGGAAGTAAATGTACAATTATTAATAGCTTGCATTGTTGATCTATTTGATAAAAAATTGTTTAATAAAACGACTTTTGTGTCTGAATGTTGGTATGCTTGTTAGGGCGACGATTTCAGCATTTTCTTACAGGTGCGTTGTTGTTAGACGGTGATGATTTCATGGAGTACTAGTTGCTAGGTAACCAGTGCCTGAATAGGGCTAATTGTGTACGATTTATAGCGTCATAAGAAGCGTGCTTTAATGCTAGGATAAAGTAGATATATATGAGCTCTACTTAAGAGTTTATGAGTGAAACTTGTTCATTATTGATTGGTATTTTTAATTTGTTTAATATTACTAACAAAATAAAACTTAACTTGCAATCGGACTATGCACACAAATATTGTTTCTCGATATTCTTATACTTTTGCTCTTTAAATGTCTCTACATGCATTGAACGGGGGTATGAAAGGCCTATTCTTGTAATGTTAAATTTACCAACTTCAGTTCCCATTTTCTCAAGGATTATTAAAGCTAATGAAATGAATTTTTACGGCATACATATGCATATAATTGAAATTTACTGATCTATTTTCAATACTATATCATGTCTCCAAAGCAAATTATAAACTATTTTCAACCATTTGCTTTTTTCTATTTTTTCCAACATTTTATTCTTTTACATTGCCACTTTTTGTCCTAGCTCTACTATAATAGATCACCATCATTACAATTATATTATGAATAAATGGTAAAGTTTCAAAGTGATATTTTATACAAATTTTTTAAAAACTAGAAACTTATGCAAAAACTATGTAGTTTTTCAATAAATTCAGCCAAAAATATTTTTCAATAAATTCAGCCAAAAAAGCAGAAAAACGGACGTTTTAAGGGAAACACCAACTAAAACCCTCCAACATTGTAAAACAACAAAGGACGATATCATGGAAACAAACGCTGATAATTTATGAAGTGCAACTTTTTCTGTCATTCAAGACAAATCACAGCCTTTTAGAGCAAATAGTTCCTGAGATATATAATTTTAACTAAACAAGTACACGGGAAATCCCCCCAAAATTATTTCTGCAGTGACATAATTAGAAATTTACTAAAAATACTTATAACCAAGGAACATTAATGAAAATGGTATCAAAATAAACAGAAAATTCCAAATATTAAAATGATGCCAATACCAAAAATATGATTGTGACCCGCCTTCCCTTAAATACTTTGCTTAATTATAATCCAATAGTTACTGTAGAGGACGATTTGTTTTCTTAGAGTTATAAGAAAATTATGGATT